>JABASD010003877.1:0-17809 GCA_019776165.1 Pogonognathellus flavescens | reverse complement strand
GTCTGAGTTGTTATAGCTAACACAAAGTTACAGTTAATTCCACAGTGTCTACTTCACTACACAATGTCTCTGTCTTCTCCGCTACTTTATTGGACCGTTAACATGGTTTATTTGTTACACAAACTTACTTTGAAAACTAGTTCACTTTTTTAGTCGCTTTGTCTGTAGGACACACAGCAAGCTGTGCTCTTTAGTCCCACTTTCACCCCGCTTCTTAAAGAAGCCTCAATAAAATGAAAGCAAAACCAGAGATTTCCGTCGGCTGTATCTCAGATCAGCTTTAGATTAAATCAGAAATAATAGGCACTAGTCGAAAATCAATTCGTTTTTAGATCTCAGTCTAGTAATGCTCTCCCAATTCAATCCTTCCTTATCTTTCATTATTTCCATCAACGAAAATCCTTTTCCCCGGCACATTTCTAAACAGCCATGATATTTTAATAATGCTATGCAATAAACAACATAATCAGTGGCAATAATTGTCATGATAGTCAATAGTTATTTATTAGGACATGTACACGGTGCTGGTGTAGAATAATTCCTTGTTGGTAAAAGGCGCAGTCAGTAGCATCTCTGAAACATGTAGGTATACATTGAAATCAAAAGATCCTTAACTAAGGCATCGCTGAATTAATCTAAGGTATCTTAGATTGACATTCAGGACTTAACCTACTTATGTGGTGCTGTTATTTTCAATCGTAGCCGTCTCTAACCAAGCATAATATGTGAAATGTAATAATACTAATATTATAGTTTGTTGTAAATGTTGATAGTTTTGATACATACAGATAATATGCACGTTGACATAATATTTGGATGTATTACGTATCTAAACTATGTATTTAATTTGGACAAGAACACCAAAGATAATAATTTGGCTTTTCGTTTGTACACTTTTGAAGTGCAAGGTAAATTAAGCTGCCCAGCTTTTAGTTGGTAAATAATCTCTCAGAAATGAAATGAGTAGCTACTTCGAACTGTTTAGATGAAAGTGAAATGTTAATTAAAATTGAAATGTTTGCTAGAACCTTTTATTATATTATTGCTGAGTCCTTTTGGCTACCATATGACATGGCAAATGAACATGGCGAATTAGTATCAATGATTTTAAATGTTAAAAGCACTGACACTGATATAGTTTTTAGTGATGAATCGCATTGTTTTACCATGATATGATTAATATGCTTTTAAAAGGCACTTACTGGTTACAAATAATAACCTTTTGATGAGACAATAAGAGGAGCTATATTATACGCATAATTTAATAACTGGTTTGATTGGTCTGAGTGCGAACGGAATAATTCTTCCAAATGTGGTTTCGCGAACAAATTGGATGCATTTGGGAGTGTGGAGAATGATATTACGTGTAGTACTGTACTAGTGTGTACAGTGTGTAGTGTAGATGGTAATGTGAATTTTGTTTGGTGCGAGAGTTAATGTGGAATGTTTTTACTTGTTTGTTAATGACAGGAAATAAACTACGACAGTCCCCGTGGAGGAGTAAGTGTCATCACAGAAAAGGGTGACGTGACAGTCAGTTATTTGTTGATTCAAAAAGCAAGAGCGTCCGACTCGGGCAAATATGCTTGTTCGCCGTCGAATGCCATTGCCCAAGAAATCACAGTACATGTGCTGAATGGTAAGTGACTTTTGACACAATTTCTTCTTTTCCGACTCTCCCGGACTTTCCGCGACTTCCATTTCACTTTTCAGCATTTATTTGCCCTTCGTCTCCTTTGCCCAAGTCTCATCCCCATTTAGTCTTTCTATTTGCGAGCACAGTCTGCACACACAAAGAAGAACTGGCTGTGACGGGATGAATGTCGCTGTGTTTGCCTGAGGGAAACCAAAAACAAACCATAACCTTCTTGTGTGAATTCGAATGTGGAAGCAGAGTGATGTTTTTCCTTTCCGTCATGCCTTCCTTCTCCTCCGAATACATTCCTTCCCCACGTACACTCCGCTTTCTTTCTCTCTCTGCGACTCCTGACTCAAGTATTTACTCAAGGTATGTTGTAATGTACACAAATGATGCATCACTTCACTTTCCTTTCCTCTCATCCTCCTCAAATCATGATCTCTGGCTTAACCTAATGTAGTCTCCTCTAAAAATATCTCTTCGTGTATAACACGGAGGCACAACAGTCGCTCCTTCCGAGAGTGGCAGTAGGCAGCCCAGGCAGTCAACTCAATGGTCCGAATCTGAAAGTGGAACCCTGCTAGAATCTCAATCTCCATTTGCCTCGGCTATTCACGAGGAGTAAATTCACTGTCTCATAATTTTCGGCAGTGCTGCTACAGGCATGAAGAATTTTTATGCGTTTCTGACTTTTACTACTTTTGCTTTTGCAAGCTTGGAAATATTATAACTGCATAGCGTGTGTGTGTGTAAAAGCTTTCTAATAAAAAGAAGAAAAATATACGAAACAAAAAGATAAGCTAATATCATTATACTCTGCATGTGTGTCTACATGTGTGTGGAACATAGTTTGGGTTATGTTCGTCATGTAAAAGTACACGCTACACATACAATACACGGAATAAATAGCTTTGCTCCTAAATTTTTATGGAAAGTATAAATATCTGCATCTTTATCTCTTCCACTGCGTACTGTTCTCTGAGAAGAAGAGATGGACGGAATGAATTAATTTCAACTTCTCTTAATATTTATTTGCATTCCATCTTCGTCGTATTTTACGGAGTCTTTTTAATAAAAAACGTGCTCCACCACTTTATCTCTGTTAAAATACTTCAGCTTTCTTTACTGGCAAAGACAATCTCCAGCCAGTCCAATTTTGTTTGTTTTCTGCATTTGTTTTCGTGTATTAAGCAGAAGTGTATTTTTGCATACAAATATACGCTAACTAATTTATTAAAGAGTAGTACGTACGTAGTTCTAATACATTATAGGGATATTGCCCACTTAACTTTATGTATTTTGGAACTCACCTGCTACTCTATTGCCTTAAGCTGTGTAAAGGCAAGCTTATTTCCAATTGTTTGCATACGAGTGAAGTTGGATGTAGTTTGAAGTTATACTGACTAGGTATGTGTGTGATACAAATCCCCTTAAGACAGAGCATACTGCATGGAGAATGAAGTCAGAATATACAGATAGTAGAAAGAGAGAGAATAGATTCGCCTGGTTCTCATCTGTTTGTGAACTTTAGGTAGAATACATAATAAAGGCTTTAGTGCCTTTGCTTTGCTGTGCTATCGGAATGAAAATGGAATTGGGCAGAACACAAATGCAATGGTTGGAATGGAAATGAAATGAAATGGAAAATGAAACCATATCTCATGTACCACGCCACATTCTCTCTGCTCCACAAGTTCACTCCAACCGTCTGTCTCACACAATCCTCTGCCTCTTTTTTATTCACACTCATACACACCACTCACTGCACATTGCACACATCAGTCCAAACCATAAAATCTCATCTCCCATCCTCATCCCACTCAAACAAACATAAACTAAACACTTCTTCAATAAATCCGAATAATTAAATGTGAGAAAACAAACAGTCCATATTATCAAGTCCACTTTTTCCAAAATACTCAAAGTAGTGAATGATATTTTAGGTGGGTACTTTAAGGTTCTAACAACCAATATACGTTAAATAAAATAAAATAAATAAAATTGAAATTGTGCACATGTAATAGCAGAAAGAATGAAAGGATCTTTTTGCTTTGCTTTATAGTTTAAATTGTATTATTTAGTATTTAGTATTACACGACAATGAATAGAATTTTCTATTCAACTTATTTTCTGTTAATAAAAGCATAGATAGATCAATTATCAGTTCTGTTCTACAAATGCATAAGTCATAAAATTTAGTGCATAAACTCGGTTGCAATTTATTTATGCAAGCATTTATAATTAGTAAAGCTTTGGTAGTGACTACTGACATTTAATTCAAAAACAAATTGTAGATTTCTTATAGAATGAATTCATTTCATTTCTTTCATTTAGTTTAGTAACTGTTCATTTAGTTTGCTTAATCAACTATTTATAAATAAGGGAAAGTATAAAGAGCTTTAGGTTGTTTAATTTGGAGAATTGAAGTGTAGCTACTGCAAAAGGTCTTTATGGAGAAGACGGAATGAATGTTTAATTGCAATCTAAACAATTTGCATGTATTCCTTTTGTTGGCGATGCGTAGAAGAAGAATGTTAATATAAACTGGCTGTTTTATTAACGAACCACAAGAAAATTGCTTTGGGTAATTCGGGCTGAATTGCTAATAGCATAATTAACCGCCCGCGTTTGACAAACCGACTGGGAGTTGAATTGGGTGGAGAATTACGTGGGAAATTATTTTCTAATGATTGTTTTATGCAATTAAAAGGGAAAAGTGGTTAATTTGTTTTTAATTGTCAATTTTATGGAAAGAAGTGGTAATTTTGTACATGGAGAAAATTTTGGTTTTGCAGGAGAGCTTCCGGCAGCGATGCAGCATGGTGGTCAATTAAAACTCGAATATCCTTTGACAGTTTTCTTACTCAGTCTATCCATCCTCATCTTGGGAACTTAGAACTCGCAACCTTTTCTTCATAGTCCGATTCAAAAACTTTGACTCAACTGAATGTAATAACAAATGTGTGGCGTAGTTTTAGCTAAGGACTTTCCACCAACAATTGTGCTGCGTGACAAATTATACGTTAACAACTTAATGACTAATATCCGAAAATGTACACTCAAAGTATTTACCGTTAGCTACACGTAAGCAACTACTGAAAATTATAATTACATACAAATGAAAGAAACGTACAGTCACCCCTGGTTCGTTTTTCTTATACGTAATAATATTTATCTGGCCATGGCGTAACATTTAACTCGTATTTAAATGCGTATGCTGTAAAACTGTGTGGAAAGACTGTATTCATACGACTACTACAAACATAACACATAAAAGTGAATTCATACTACCATTAACATTACACATTTAATATTACCATGTACATATATAATATATACAAATTACACGCGAAAGTATATCTACTAATGTTACAGCTACTGCATTACACTACAAAATCATATAATTACTTCTCTTGTGTACAGAATTACAGATTACAAACTTTGATACTCACATTACTACAACTACTACGTACTAGGTCTTCTACATAAATGCTGCTCTGTGCATGGAAGTTCATCAAAAGTTTTCTGGTAGGTAACTGACACTGAGAGAGTTTATAAGAATATTTACAAAGAAAGATTCTGCTGTGTGTGCAGTACACGAGTGACAATTGTATACAAAGCCGTGGCTAGTAGGACTTGAGAGTTGTGAATACTTCAGATATAGTAATGAATTCGTCCAAAATGAAAACATGAAAAACTTGAGAGAAAGTTCTTGTAAAGAGTTAATTAAATGCACTACGTTTTTTAAATGAACCAGCAATTACTGTAATGCTGCTGCGTCCTTCTACACAACTACAAAAGAATTCTGATGAATACGAGTCGTACACGAATGGTATGTCCCCGATGAGTGTGTATGACTCGTATATTATTAATAGAAAGAAAAGTGAGACAGCCACTGCGAGGAAAAACTCCAAGCTTTCTTCATTTTCCAATTTAGGGCACTGTTTTTCCAATTTTGAAGACAGATTCAGAATGGAAACCCGATTTAGTTTTTGCTCGCTGTGGTTTGCCCGAACCATCTCCCTCCAGTCCAAACGAGAAAGAAGTGACCCGCAGACTCGTCTTTTGCCTTTCCTCTTTTATTCACTCTGCCAATCTATATATTTATACAAGTAACTTAACCATGTGCTATTCTCTTAGTAGTGCCACGTACATTATTCTCTCCCACACACTTCCAACCAAACAAACCGTCTCTTCTACTTCTGCTATAGCCAGTCGCAAAACTTTCCTCTACCTCTCTTTCTCTCTCAACTCGTTTTACAGCGGCCGACGTAAAAAATACAGACATAGTGTGGATCCTGAGCTGGGAATAGAATTTAACCCTTGAAGAGTCCGAAAGTCAAGAAAAACATAGGCGAATGAAGTGAAGTTAGCGGAGTTCACATGGAGAAGAAGAGATGTGGCCGTGGAGCTGAGTACAGCAGTAAATAGAAGAAGAAGAGGAGCCGAAGCTCAAACTATCACATCACCACTAATATAAAACAAAACTCAGCTTCTTCCTTAATCCATATAAAGTCTCGTTCAGTCCTGAGTAAAAAACAACAACTCACGTCACAAAGACCTGCAGACACACACAGCAAAGACTGGACCAATAAACCAGCCAGGCAACCGTGAGGACAAACTAAACGAAACCTAACTAGAAAAAAACGAGGAGGAAAGTCAACAGTAACGTATTTCAACTCGAGTCTTCTATAATACGCTCAGCCACTAACTGAGAACCAATATAACTAATATCTCCCGTACTTATAGCATTGTCCTGTGTAGACCACTCACACTCCTCCGAATACTCCTTCCACTACCAAAACATCCAGCCCTAAGAAATTTTCTCCAGGGACGACAATAAAGATAAAGGAAAGACAGTTGAGAGAATTCTTTCTCTATCTCCGTACACATTTACTGCCTCCATGTATACACGGCCTGTGTACACGGCCTAAATGTACATGGACTGAGGAATATACTGCAGAGGAGGCATGATGATGCAGTCTAAAGACGAGAGTTGTTATTGCTGTGGTGGTTGAGAGATGAGATGATTCATTCAATATACACGAACACACCTTCTCCACCAACCTCTCTCTCTAACTCTCTCCATTAAGTGTGCGAACTACTTTAGCGTTTACTTTCCCATCAAGACAAGCTACGACATCCAATATCCACAATCAAAGTCTCTTTATTCAGTCACCACTTTCACCGTCCAGTCCGAATCGTGATTCGCAGCTTTGGCAAATAATATCTCCATGCTCTGTGACCAGCCTCAGTCACACTGACTTATGTCAGCAGCCTTCTATTATTAAAAGTAACTGGCAGTCGGTAGTAGGAGAACGTGCGTTATATCTCTACAGCCTTTGAGTAGGCATATATCTCGAGCTACCTACTCGAACAACAATACAAAATAATAAGCCTCTTTCACCGTCTCAGAACACAACGAGAACAACATAAGCCTACAACATCACAAAACGTGTACTCGTCCCATGCATCTTCTGTTGCGACAATTCTCTCCTATAGACTTCTGTACAATTCCAATAATAAATCCTTTCATATTTTATTGAGGTCAGACTTATTGCGATTGAGATCCTCTCCCTTTACTCTCTACAAGTCACTTTATTCCGTCATTATTATTATAGCGCTGGCAGTATTTACGTTTGTCTTCTCTATTCCCTATTCTGTTTATTCTACCTAAACGAGTCCACTGCGTAATTACTTAACCACCTATGGACGTATTATTCCAAGAAGAGACAAGTTATAGGGACTTCCTGGAACAAAGAAATCATGACTTCAAAGAGTTGGAATATTTTGGGACTTTGGCTTATGCTTATTACTCGTTTGTATGGTTTCATGTTAAAGGAAAGCATGATGAGGATGTAGTAGAATTTATAATGAAGTTAGCAAATGAGTTGTGAAGTAGGAGGGAGTGTTTAAAGATTATTTAGGGCATACCAAGTGTGGTAAAGTGTTTCCACGAATGCCATAATAATCACGAGTACTAATATAATATGATGATGATGTGAGCAATAACACGAGGCCATAGTAGAGCTAAGCTAACATGGTAGTATAGTGAACGTGTTTTATGTCGGTGGTGGTTTGCTAACTGTTTGTAGGATGAAATGAATGTGTGTGGGAAAATGATGATTTGAAAATAATGCAGATATATCGTTTTGTTCTTTCTGCCCACACACAGACACACAGAGACTGTGAAAGCTTAATTGTTATTCCTTTGAGCAAACCATTCTGACTTTTGAGAGGACGTGAGAGGAAATGTTCGATTGACTAACGACTCTTTGATGACAAGACAATGACTCTAAACAAAATCCGGCTCAATTATTACTCAAAGAATAATTGCTGACGATTCACACTCCAATTTTCCAGATATGCGTCCTCAGCTATCTTTCCCACTGCCACAACACTTTTCATCTCCCAAAGTCCAAAGCTTCACAGATTTACCTTTGAAGTGTATTCCATAGTAGTCTCTATAAACTACCCACGCTTTTATACTCACAATCCTCATCTCTATGTATTCACGTCTTTATTTAGTTCAAACCCTTGTAGGGCTATAATATATACACTTCTGTTTAATGGTTCTTATAAGCAGTAGGCAGGTACCATGTACAATTATTTGCAAACAAAATTGCTTGGGTGTATAACTTGGTGTGTTTTTCATTTGTGAGGAGGAGTATTGACAAACATCCCTAATCGATTGTACTAATTTAATAAGTAGATTACTGTTAACTACTAATTACATTAAGTATAGCCTTTGTAATTGATATCGTATCTCTACTTATATACGCAATACTATGTAAAATCAAAGTGTACAGAAAGCCGAATGTAAATAGTACATGAGATTGAATTCATCACTCCGTATTTGTTCTACTGTACTATGAACTAAATAAAATCTATATAAAGGTAAATACGTATTACTAACCTTTATGTAAGTTTCTTAAGTAAGTACACACATAATATTATGTAAGCATATGGGTATAGGTAAGTTATTATTATTATGATAAATTGTAAACAGGTAAAAAAGAAAAAATTATGTGTCATTGGAAAATAAATAAATAACGTTATTCTCAAAATAATATTAAGACTAGTAGAAACTGTGACTAGTTAAATACATTTTGGAGAGTTACGTACGTAATAAAGTTTGCAAATAAAGTGAAAATGTGAAGGTAAAAATTTGACTATACACTACACTAACATAAATATATACAAATACATATGGATGAGTCATTAATGATAATTTAACTACTGAAGCCAGATATACGATAATGGGAAGTACATCCTAATAAACGCGTGGATAATATATTACTGCAGGTTAATCAACCTACAGCCCATAAAAAAACATTAACACGTACATAAATTCAATCAAATAATATTATTGTTATATAAATGTGAAAACCTAAAGTAAGACTTATATGCACTAACTGCACTCACAGGAAGGCAGTGTACGTCTATACAAATAACGCAGAAGCAATTGGAGGCTGCTGGAAGTGAAGCCGTGGAACGGAGTGAAGGATAATAAAGATATAAATATTCATAAGTTGTAGTGAAGTGAAAGAAAGTAATAAAAATTATGATTATTACTAAATTATTGTTGTACATATTGATGGGGATGACGTGTGTAAAATGATTATTGTTATAATTGATATGATGTGTATAAACTGTACTGTCTCTGTAAAACTTAAAAAAGGATCTAATCTGTATATTAACATAAAGTAATTTAGGGTGTTGTTTAATTGTGAATTTCAAATAGCTGACTTAATGTACATAGTCATTACACAGTCAACCAGTTTTATCTTATGGAAATTAGTACAGTAATTTAAATGCGTCATGCTTACAATAATAAAATATATACCTAATAATAAAGGAATGTTTCCGTTTGTGATGATACATCCCAGTTGCCTGTTGCTACCAAATTTATTTCCTGTCCAATCAATACACAAACATTCTTTCTACACATTTCTCTTTAAAACATGATGAAATACACAGAGTGGTGTATTTTAGCTCTGTGGAAGACGGATGGTTTGATTGAGATATTCAAAGGGTAAAAACTAAATGTAATTTATTCAAGATGTAAAGCAACAATTTTTCTTCTTTTAATCGAGTCTGGTTATCTAAAAAGCTCTCCTCTGTAGAAAGCTATTTGCACTTGTAAGTATTTAGGTATTCAGTTAAGTTTGTTTTTCGTAGAACACTAAAAGAGGATTTGCGACGAGCTTTGCCGGGTACATTTTGTGTAGGAGTAAGAAGTACATCTACTATCTATACACGTAATATGATTTATTTGAGACTGTATTGAGGTATTGGTTGTTGTGCTATTCTGGCTGGTTGTATTGGCTTTTCTCTGGTAATACATTCTAATAAAGCCAGCTGAAATTGGATGTAGTGAATTATTCAACCAAAAACGATGTCGCATAGAACACACCGAAATCATAAATAAATTTGTGAATAGTGGCATTGTCGGGAGCATGATAAGAGTGGGAAGGGTAATAACTCACGTCGTATCCGAAAAGTACCTTTAATTTCGCCCCGACAGCCAAAGTGTGACTCACTCGCTTAGTTAAGCAGAAACCAGCAATTTCTGTTTATTTACGTTTTATTTCATTCCCGAAGCGCAATAACCTTACACGATGGTCTTCATTAGGCATCCAAGAATAGAATTCTTCCTCACTACTTTTCTATTTTTGACAAGAATGGAAATAATAATTTGTTTCCAGGAAGTTCATTCACAGCCGCGTCATCATTAATAGCAAAATATTCTATTGCTTGCACATCACCTATTTGTATTGTGTCACTCCTTGCTTAGAAATTATTCTATAACGCAGTCAATTCTTAACAAGCTCAAAAATAACGTTGTCGACTATAAAGAACCAAAGTCTGCCTAACTTTCCGGACAAAACTCACTAAACGGGTTCGATTTTTCTCTTCGTCTCTTTACTTAATTCTAAGCTACGTACTTTTCAAAGGCTGAGTTGGCAAATTTCCAAGTCCTGTTGAAAAAGGCCTATACAGACATAGTAGAAGATTGAAGCGACAATATTGTTCTGTAGATGCGAGATGCGTTCCGGCAAATTAACATTATAGATCAATGCTTCAGCTCATTCTGTATAAAATTTTATCTTTGTAGCATCACACTTTATTACTATCCGCCACCATCCCCGCCAACACTCCGTCCTTCCACCTTCTCAGCATTTATGGCACTACTTTTATTTTCTCTGCTCCAGTATCAGTCGAATGTATTATTGGCCGACAATCTTTCTCTGTCTCCATATTTGTCAACGGAACATACGCAATTACATTAACTAAATGTACAACAGTGAGACAAATACCTATACGCAACACACAATGCTTCAAGTCAATAGAATCTCATTGGATTTCTTTTTCTGGCAGCAGAAAACATTTGTATGTTTTTATTTCTTACACAGAATCCATGTTAGTAGACTACTGTGGTCACACAGAAGGACATGGGAAGAACATACATACAAACAACGTACAGCTCACGACCAATAATGCGTTGTTGTATTTGCAATCTCAAGCGCCGTAGTTTATATAAAAGACAGAGAGATGAAACTGTAAATAGCCGGGGAGTGCGGGAGAAATGGGAGAAAACATAGGGAGTTTGTTGTTGGAGTTGGACGGAGTTGGTGTACACAAGGAATAAATGATGGCTAAGAACCCGCTCCTCTTTTTGTGCAGAGTATATCTGAGTAGGACGATTTGGTGGGTTTGGGTAGGAGTGTAATTCTGAATGTATCTGCTGTAAGTAAGACAGAGATGAAATATGAAGGGAGCGAAATGAAAAGAAGTTCGTTCGATTTGTCATAGTTTCTGTCTCTCGACTTCATGAAAGCCTCCTTCACTTAAATCATATGATGGTCCTTTATGAAACAAGTTCAATTCAGTTCAGCTCAGCTTACAACAACCTACACACCCAAAGCTCTTCTTACAGATCTGTTCAGGACACACAACCGAAAGGAGAAAGGCCTTTACTGCTGCTACGAGTACCACGACTGTTGGACTGCTGGAGAATGTCTAGGAGGAAAGAAAAGCGAGAAAGTGGAATGAAAGCTGTGGACTTTCAACTCTCGACCAACAAAGAAACCAACAGCAATTTCTAATATAGTAAAAAACAGTTCTTGTTTCCATCTGTCTCCTTTTGTGAGCAGTCCATGTAATATTCCATTAAAGGATCAGCATGGGTCTCCTACACAGATACTTTTCATTTTTGCGGTCAAAACTTCCATCTGCAATAATAATAATAATAATAATAACACAATGCCCTGTGACTGCTAAACTTTGAATGCAGTTTCACCCAAGGTCCACATACAAGTAGATGTCTTAAAGATTGCAACTGTTCCGTTTCTTGAATGAGATTGGTGATGCTATTAGAAATATTTTGTTGAATTCTCTGAATGCCTAAGAGCAACTGAAAGTGTTTGTATGGAGAGAAGAATACGTAGTTAGCCCGTTGCAGGAAGAAGTAAGATCTGTGAAGTGCATTTAAAGAATGGTTGAGCTGATTTCAATTGAATTCCTCCTCAGTCTGTGTTCAGAACCCTTGTCGTCTCATCTCTTTCAGAGACAAGGGCTGTGTTACTTAACTAACATTAATGTCTGCAGCAGAATGGCGGAGTTTCTATTAGGGCTTGGAGTTCATTTACCATTCGCATCCTGTCTCATTCTTCAGTTTAAATTCAATCAACAACCTAGGGGGAGCGAAGTCAGCGAAGGATTTAATATCCCTGTTGTGTATTAGCCACTGTCTGTTAATAACATTTATCCCACACATAATACTGCAATGTGCCCGTAAGAGACCTTAGCTCAGTTATCTAATCATACAATGTAACCTTCTCCCACCATCACCCTATCTCACTTTGAATACCTAAATAAATGTGCTTAAATTTATATCGTCCTTACTACATTACAACCCTATCACCTAAGTCCTAGAAGGTTAGACTTAAAAACATGCGAGTGAATGAATAGTATGCAATTCTAAAGAAAATAACTCTTTCTCCTTCTACTTTCTCCATGTAATATTTATTTGTAGATTACATAATATTTACTTTTAAATGCTACTTTCTGTGCTCACCGATTTACTAATATTATAAGGAGTTGTAAGCACAAGTATGGCATGGAGTACACCTCAAATAAATATTAATTTGTAGTAATAAGTCATGGCATTCTTAAAAAATAGAAAAGGTTACACTGGCTGTTTAAATAAATCAAAAATTAAATTTGTTTACTCTTGTAGTACATTTTATGAATTTGTGCTACACTTTCCCCATGCTAGTAAGTAAGGTACGGTAATGGTGGCTGGTAATGCTGACTGGTAATGTTAATATATTTATTGGTTACAAGGACACGAAGACAGTTCGCATGAGACACAACATGAGACTGCATGTGGGAATATTATTCTGTTTAATTTTGAACTAGACTGGGACATTATGCATTATGAGATGATAGAAATGGTGTTTGCAGTGTTTCATCTAGTCTGTTGTACAATATGCCTTATGGGTAGAGACTTACTTTATGAGACTAGTAGTCTGCGTTATTTTAGCACAACAATCCACCACAAGTGAAGCAGTGAATTTGAATGAAGACAAAGGAAATCCGGGAGGGAGAGGTAAAATAAGTAAAGAGCATTAAAAACATATTTGTGGCGTCGGGGTGAGTCTGGCGTGGACTTTCACTGGGGAAAAGAGAAAAGATTCATTTGAACTGATATTATGAATGTGTTTTGAGAAATAAGGCGAATACATTTGTGTTGCAAGACGCTGGGTGCAAGTGCAGTGTGTAAATGGCGAAGTACTTGGAGCGTGTACGCCCTGTGCAAGTCAAGATGATATATTTATACCTCTCTCTCTGCAGCAAAATTCTATTATTAAAACCACACGGCTCAGATGGTTATTATAAAGAAAAACGGTGAAGTGAATTGCGTGTACAGTGCTGTGCCGTACAAGTGTACTGCTCTGTTTATTTATTCTTATTAGAAAGACTTCTTCGTTTCACCCTCTCCATAAATTACGAGCAGAGTCGGAATAAATACTTCACATCTTTCTCTCCGCCAAAGCGCCCAAGTCTTCTCCCAACCTTTTTAATGTCAAGTAACAACTTTAGTCAAATACAACCTCAGTAGCTGCTCCGTAAAGGTTCCGCTTTCTCCGACACTCTTCTTCCATGTGCACACACCCAACAACCAAAAACTTCTATGCATTTCTAATGCAACTCGCACTGTATTTATACACAATCCGATGACTGAATGTACTCGAGTAGAAAACGAAAGTAAGAAGAAGGAAAGGGGTGCATATTATTATCTCAGGCTTGTCTTTCTCTTCTGCATAATACACTATCTCTTCTTCCTCCATTCTACCAGCCTAAGAGTCATCTCTTTTTTTCCCAGTCACCAGAAGAGTGACGATATGCGTCGAGTTAAAGATTTAGACGAAAAGATATGATCATGAAACCAACACCCGCCTTTCTCTCTTTCTTTCCCAACGCAAAACCAGCTCTACGAGTTGCACAAAGACGCTTTTACGTACTTATCCATCTGAAATGAGACTCTTGAATGAATTTTCTCATTTGCATGATTAGAAATAACCAAAAAACTGTTTATCTATTTTTTGTGTAGTTTTTGGTGCAGGAAGTAAATGAAACCCGAAGGAATTGATCGCGTATAAATATAAATAAATCATTGCAGTGTTTAGCAGTATTAATTAAAAGAGGGTTGGAAGGGAAAAGTCTTGCCGGAAGTAAATGAAGAATTTGAATTTATATGCGCTGACTGAGTGCGAGTGGAGCCTTTACGGAGAAAGAGTAAAGTAGGGATGGAGTATAGAAGTGACTCAATTATAAGCTATAAGTTGTTTTACAGGTCACTGAGCGCATCTCTGTTGGCGGAAACTGTAAGTATGAGTTGCTACTCTGATGGGAAAGTGTATGTCGTTAGTTTTTGTGGTGGAGTTTGTGCCGCATGGGCGATTTTGGACGATGAAATCAGCTAGATGAAAAATAAGCATACATAGGAAATACATGAAAGCTAAAAATGAGTCTTTGCAAATTCGAGTTAAAAGCGCGCCTATATCTGGAAGTTGACCTGTTTGGCGTTTGTCATGCGGCAGTTAGGTAAGTACTTTATAAAGCCTGAAATATATCACGATGTTCCCATTCACCTTCTTCTGCGAGAACGACTGCTTCGTTAAAATGAATGTTCGCTTAACTCTTTCATCCTTTTAAGAGGATTATTTCACGAGTAAGATATTCTTTTTAGTGTGAAATTGTAAACAAGAACTTATAAGCTGTTTAGATATAACTTTGCCATGTTTTATGTCTTATATAATCCTTATAGTCGTAGTAGCATGATACATTTGCATTCATGCTTTCTAGTGTGTACACTGCTAATGTGTAGAGAAAGTCTTCTAAAGAAGTAAATGCTCAGACATGGTTTAAATCAACAAATGGCAGTCGTAGTTCCATGAAAGAGAAAGTGGAAAGGCTGACGTATTTAATACACGAAGCCAAAGAGAAACTTAATAGAAATCTGAGTGAAACAGTTAAAAACTTTGAAGGAACTTTGGATTTGAGGAAATAAAGCAGTCGGGATCATTCCAAAGAAGAAGAAGAAGAAGAAGACGAAGACTTGTTCTGCTAAGTACCTATGGGCGACATGTACGAACGTACTTATCTGTAGTTATAGTTATTTGGAGGGATGTGAGTCCTAAGACCGCGGCAGTGCTGCTCGCAATAGTGACGCTATTCGTTTAGCTGTGTTGGAAAGAGACGTTGAGCTTTGTGTGAGCAGAGCCTAGAGAGAGTAGATATGGAGCCGTGTGTAGGTTTGGAGGAAGTGTGTGCATAGCTCGGGTATGGCCCTATGGCACACTGATAGTTTCCCATCACTATCACACACACAAGACAGGATAGTCGGGGTCATAATCAATTTTTCGGTCGATTTCAGTCCTTTGCGCACGTTCTCCCTTTCCTTTGCTGCTTTCCTCGACTGAGGGCTCACGCTTCTGTTCTGGCTCACTTCAACTTCAGCTACGGCTCTTATGTTCTTTTGTGTCGAGTGCAGGGTGCTCGTCTCATAACTAAGCTTACTTACTCATTGCACTTCAACAATATCTCGAGTGCTTCCAGTCTTTAACACAAAAAACTTACTCCGGGCACAAAAACTCAACAGTTTTTCCTCAATAGACAAAGTCAAATTTGCCTTTTCAGTGTTTCCTATAAAAAATGAAGCAGATTAGGTGACTCGTCCCGATTTAATTTCAACCAGCATAATAATAATTCCTTCCATTTTGATCGAATGTTAGTTTTGTGTGGAGGATTAATACAATTGATTTTATTTACACTGAGGTAAGTAGGGGATATTTAGGGATTGCAGTGGCCTTTATAGTGTAGGATGTGGCTTAGTTTTTACATTAGTGGACTGATAGCGGTGGATCTGTAGGGAACATCTCTTGTGCGATTATTATTAGTATATGGGAGAAAGAAATGGAGAAAGTGTAGGAAAGATCATGTATAAAGATAGGCGGAAGAGAAAGCGGAACGGGAATCTCTGCTTCTGGGTTTAAGGGGAATAATCCTGTAAGATAAATGAAGCCAGCGCATCACAATGACAAAATAGACATAGGGGAGCTGAAGCAAAAAATACGAACATGTCAATTCTCCATCAGCTCATTCACTTCAATCCAATCCACAGGCAGGAGTTCTTTCCTCTACACGACGCATACAATAAAGATAGTTACCTCACTAAACTTAAGTACAGCCAAGTCAAGGAATGCACAGCCAAGGCACGTCGTCTCTCTCCCAACATCGCTTTTATTACCCGCAGTTTTTCTTCACATCGGACTATCACAATGTATAATGCAGCATTAGAACACTGCCACTACCAAGACTCCACTCGCACAGTCTCTCCTCCAGTCACAGTCTCCTATACATACTTCTAAGTAGTACACTAACTTACTTTTATCTTTGCATTTCTATCGTCTCATAAGCTACACCTAGCACTGCACACACACAGTACATAAGAGACAGTTCATAAGAGACAGTTCATGAGAGAAAGCACAGAAGAGAAAGCACAGAAGAGAAAGCACAAGAGAGAAAGCACAAGAGAGACGCAAAGGAATTTGATGGCCATGTCACTCTCCTATTATATCCTACATACTACAAAGGCAAATTACATACATTTTATTACAATAATAATCCAGCAGCCTTAAAACTACATTTTTACTCCTTCATAACTACCGACGGTATTATTCCTCCTATATACTACACGTACTATGCACTATCTAAAGCAAATGCAAACACTTTCCTCTCTGTCTCTCTGCCGCTCCTTCTGTCCAATGTACATTTATTACTGCTTAAGAAATTCTTATGTGAGACAAGTCATGTTATATGTAGCATGATATGTAGTTTGTGCGGCTATAAGCGTATAAGCATTTTAGAGAGGGAGACAGGAAAAGAAGCCTGAGGTCTTCTTGTTCTCATCCCAGGAAATCAGATTAAATAAGTACCACTAGGAGAAAGTAGGTAAGGGAGATATATAATGTTTTTACACAGATATACAGATTATGTTATGTGTTTATATATTATTTATATACTACTGCTATTGCACGTTGTGTGCCTGGTCTATTCTGTTCCGACATAATATTAAAGAGAACAGTTAAATCATTTCCTTCGTAATAGCAAGAAGCGACAGGCGGACAAGACAGACACGCGTTGCAAATAAAAGAAAATTAATCTGATTTTGTTGAGTGAGTCTCTCCCATTCTTGTTCTGTTTCACTTTCGTTTGTGTGTAGCTCCACTAATACTAATACCACTCGCAGCAGTAGACATCACAAAGAGAAAGATTGCCATCAGCATCAGCTCAAGGTTCATACTTCCTCGATAGAAAATGCGATTATGAATAAAAGTAGGACAAAAGAGTCTGCTAACTACGATTTCACAAAAACCATTTAGCAGACCAAGCGACTAAGCTGCGGGTGCTACGCCTTCTACTACCAGTACTCCTATTGCGATTTGATACTTGATGCTTTGGCGGTCTTAGCGTCTATAAGCTTAAGCACGTAGCGTATACTACAATTATATGAGAGTAGTTAAAAAACTAACATCAAGCAGTCCTACGGGACCTCACGAGGTAAGACTTGGACACAAACAATGGCATTAGTCATTTTTT
>JABASD010003876.1:0-17821 GCA_019776165.1 Pogonognathellus flavescens | reverse complement strand
GAACCTTGATCAGGTTTAAGGTATTAAGCGTAGTAGTAAGTGGTATAACTTGTTATGCATAAAATTATGCAACTTGCGTCACTTTGAATTTTTTTCCAAACATGATATTACGAATTTTCCTTGTCTCTATAAAAACTGCACATTAGATACGGATAGCTTTCGATTCGAATTGAAAAAATACATTCTTTAACTACGTGTAGGATTATTTAAAGTGTAAGAAATCATCGCTAGTGCCCGAGACTGTCACTTAGTTAAGCATTAGTCATGTTATGAAAGCAATTAAAATTTACTTTGAATGAAACTACTTACTACTATAAGCATTCTGCGGCAGTGGCAATGCGCCAGGACAGTAAGTAGTTGTACTAGTAGTTCACATTAATTACTCACAGATATCTGCGGCAGCGATTACTCAAGAGTTATAAACAGCTTGGGCTCAATTATATTTTATGTAATTCCAATTGCCCATTTAGCATAATGGAACTAAACATAATTTCAATGAAGCATGCAATGACTACGTATTGGATCCTGAAATGCACGAAGGTAAAGGTTCTGCAGGTTTTTTTCGTACATGACCTAATACAGTTAAAAGCTCCTGTGTAGATCCTAGATCATGGTTAATTGTTTTTTGTTCCTCTCTCATTGAAGTTGTTTGAGCTTTGCAAACTGACTGATGTCGTCAATGCTTTGTACTAGAAAGGTATGCCTGTTATAGTTATGTTATTTGTTTGATCTGTGTAGGATGCAAAAATCTTGTCAAAGATTTTTTACAACATTTTCTATTATTACATACTCTCTCTCTCTCAAAACACAATGCAGAGTCAAGCCACCAAATTGCGAGTTTAACCAACAACCTGCCAAAGCAGACAAGGTTTCATTTAGAGTACAGCTGTAAAGTGCAAATCATGTGTAGGATTGACCACAGTAACGTACACACCACACCACCAAGAATGTTCTTAATCATTTTGTTCAGAGTAAAGCAAATCGCTATGTAAATTAGTTTTGTTGTGTAGTTGTGTATATCCAATCTCAGAATCCAAGGGCAGGTGAGGACAGACAAGAGCAAACTCACCTCTATAGATTTGTTTCATTATAATAAGCCTACTCGTGCATGTTTTGTGGTGTATGAATGTTTTGTCATTTAATGCAGAGGTGATGTGATGTGAGCTATCTGCATTTTACTATCTGTATACAAAAGTATATACATAATAAGCGATCACACGATAATCATATATTATTATATGAGCAAAATCAACAAGGATAGCCAGCTCTTAATGTGTAATTTGATTACTATAACAGAAGTTGCAAAATAATGAGATATTACTATTATAACTGATAGCGAAATAAACTGTAATGTTTATACAGCAACAAGCACAGTTAGGCAAGTGAGGACTCTTCTATAGCGTCTGATCTGCTTTTGAGTAGATGATGGACTTTAGTTAATGACCAGATATCATCATCTTCGTTCTCGTAAAAATAATAATGACAATATAATATTTAGCTATAAACACGAAATTCGTTTTTTAGTAGATCACGCCTTAAATCCTTTCTGAAACCAAAAGCAAAAATTACATTGATAATTCTGTAGAATCGCTAATCAAATCACAATAGGAAGGTATTTGGCACACAGTTTGGTAGAGGTGGCATCACGCTGTAATATCTGTAGTTTACCACAGCTTGGATTTTATTATTACCTGTTGTTACCTTCCCTTCCCTAAAGAATAATTCTAATTTGTACAGTGTGTAAATTTTCCTAGGATATTTCTCATGTAGAACATTAATGTTCATTTAAATCATGGCATTTATGAACGTGGTTGTTGCAGTAAGATATTATGGTAAAGGTAAATAAAGAGATGAAAGATGGTAATAGCTGTGGAGGTTAAAAGAGGCTACTACCATGAACTACTATAGGCACTGTATATAATATACCATGTTATTAACGCATTACATATTAAGGTGCAGTAAACAGTTTCGCAAAAGCGTCTGCCTACTTACAACTACCATCTAAGTTGGTTAACCATGGAATTCATGAATATTGTAAGTAGGTATAGTTATCCTATGTGTATACACATGCCTACTTTAAAAATTCGCTTTGATAAAGTAATGAGTCGAGTCGAGACTGAGAGTAGAGCAGTTACAGTGTTAAAAAGGTAAGTGTGTGTGAGCTGTGTATAAATAAACTACACAAAAGGAGGCATATGCCTTGTACAATACCAATAATGATTGCATTTATAATGTAAATAGGTACACGTATTTAAAATTTATTGCTCACTTGCATCTACGCGAATTACAATCACTTATGATGATATAAGCAGCAAGAGGGATTATAATAACTGAGTTATTGTGTACGAGAGATAAAGTCTGAAGTAAATGTAGTAGGTAGTAAGTAGGTAATGAATATCTGTAGATGAAGGTATATGTGGGTTGATGTTAAAATGCCTAAGCTACATAGTGTGGAAGAAAATGGTCTGGTCTGGACAAAGTTGGGTTAACTGAAAAGCTTGGACGAATATTTAGTAGCATGACTCACTTGATCACATTGCAACATTTTTACTCCGCTATTGAGGTGGTTACTACAGATGGAGTCAAGTCAGAGGAATGGCATGGTGGGGATGGTGTATCGTTGTTGGATGGTGGCAGTGGCAGTGGTCTGGTCTGGTGTGATGAGGTGGTTATTGTTTGGTTGTTCGATGTATTTACGTGTATGAATTCTACCACGTAGGCTGTATACTTCATTGTTATACCATAAACTGAGCTGATACTACTTGGAATTGAATGTCTATGTAAATACTATGTGCATAATGCCTCTGTGTACATAGTTGAATGAGAGTCGTCAGTCTGACTACTTGTTTAGTGTTACTTGTGTTATTCACTTGTGTTCTTCGTCATAATTATATTATTATTATCATTATTACCAATTGTAATTTCTGCTGATTAATTAATCGTGGCTGGGTGTAACAAGGCACGGTTCTTGTAGTGTTTTATAATATTCTACTAATAGCTACTGCTCAGACATACTGTATACCTATATACGAGAATAATTTATTTAACTTACATACCTACTAAGTGCAAAGAGATAAATAAGGATGCAAATACAGTAGTGTTGGTGGTAAGTAAACGGATTCATTTTTAATAACTACTAGATACTACCTAGGAGGAGAGAAACGAGAGCTGAGAATTTTTAAGTTCTAGACCATTTACTGTGTACTCAACATTCAAATAGCGATACCATAAGTGAACGATAAAGATAAAACTAATATTATTACTAGAACTATTGTTGCAAATCTCACAATCTTCTGTTAAAGGCGATCTGAGTTATGGCTAATGTTCCTGTAGAGAGAAATCAAAGGTGGTATGTAATGGATGGCTATGGCAGTCTCTCCTGCAAAACTGCTGCATTTCTGTGTTCTACAGGCCACACAATGTTGTGTACACTATGAACATGTGTGAGATTCTGAGGATGCATTTATTGACTCATGTGCACATTTTGTAGTACAAGGAATCACGTAATTAATGATTATAATCACGTACTTAGACAGGTATTGGGGAGTATAGACTTGCCTTGTGTGAGTACATGTAATATTTTAACCGTTTTCTACAATTTAATTAGTTAGTAGACAAAGCACAGAGAATATTTTATGCCATCCTGTTTCATTGTGCTGCAGTTGCCTTCTCACTCCATTCATTCCCAGAACAACCAAATGACGAAGTCTTTTCGTCTTTCTGCTTTATTTGACTTTTAGTCTTCTTCTGGTGTAGGTATTTTCTGTGTTGTGTGTTGCGTGTCTTTGTGTATACGGTGCTGAAGCACATGCTGTGATTGTAATTGACAACTAAGGCAATATTTCCTGATAGCTTGCTTGCATCTCATCCTTTATATTTCTTCAGTTATTGTCTTCAATTTAACCTTAATTACGTAATAACAGTATGACATAAGAATGGGCATAGAACAAACTGCGGAATAAAGAAAAAGGTATGCATTGTATTTTATTTTCCAACTTTCTTAGTTCGTAGTGCGAATCTCGTCATATTTTATGAGTTTCAGTCGAGAGTGTTATAAGTTATATTTTATAAGCTGCAGTATACAGATATAATACACTGAAGCTTTTAATATTTATTGTATACTTGCGTATTTCAATTTATGGTTATTATTTAGTCCTTATACTTACCAGTAGTGCCAGTGCGATAAAACAAATTAAACTGTCAGACGGATTTACTAAAAACGTCATAGCAAGTTAGTTCAGTGATCTGTTTATCCTTTAAGTGTGTGGGTTTTCTCTTGTCTTCTTTCTTTCGTTTAGAAATATTATTCTGTGGTGAAACTTTCCTGACTTTGAATAACAAAACAGGGATACATTTTTGGTAATATAAAGTAAAGTTTCTTCTTTCTAGTTTCATATTCCTTCTAAAGCATAAAGGAATGTTTAGGATCAACATCAGCAAGACATACTTACATGGCATTCGTATAATACGACAGTCCGTGTAGGTTTAGGACTTAAGCCTTGTTGGCTGACTGACTGTGAATACTGAAAAAGTAATGCATAGCTACATATATACGTATAGGTAATTCACTTTGAGACTATTGCTCGTATAACCCTAATTCACCTGATCTACATAAAGTATGCGGTAAAAGAGTCGCGTAGTTGGATACTTACAGTTATCGGGTTCAGAATATTCTGGCACGAGTCTCTATTATGAATTATGCATCATTTTTTGCAATATCATCCATAAAGTGTGAAGTTAATGTAGCAGAAACTCGAAATGCATACTTTATTATGCCTACATGGTATTCGCAGTAGTGTGCTGGTGTTTTAACGCGTGGATTTACTTTTTTCTTTTTATTCAAACATTATTTCATTGCCTGCATAAGTAAACTCGTATAGAATGGCAAGTGTACTAGTAGGTACAATATTTTATTGCTTGTTTATTTACCGTTGGAAAATTAGAGACGGAGGAAGAGTGACGTGTGTGCGAGCGTTATTGTTGCAGGTTTCTATTTTATTTTTATTGTTACTTCCTTCGTAATCTTAATCAATTGATTGTATCAGCTTACAAGTCATTACAATTATCACATGGACACCCATGATGTGAAAAAGTCATTTACGACGTAGTTACATACCTCCACACTTAAGTATGCATTCTTTTTCCTTGCACGTACTTTACACTTTGGTTGGTGGCCATAATATTAGTGTTAGTCTTGTGTGTCTAGGTAAATACTCACTGTGCACAATAATAATTGTATTTGCATGGATGCATTCATGTGTTAAGTTTAAATATTATGTATTGCACATAAAATATTACAAAAACTAATCTTGTTTGAATATTTATTACTTTACAGATAATATTAATATATATATCTGTACATATGCTGATTTCTGTGAGCTCTGAAATGTGTAGTGTAATGTGTACTAAGTATACTAAGGACACACGTAGGGTGTAAAAAGGTGTTCTTAATTAGATGGGGTTGGGTTAGGTAGGGTTATGCAGACAAGAATATTATGTTGCAACTATTCGCATGAGTGTGTGTCAAAGTTTTTCATTAAATAAGAAAATAGAAATAATAACATTTTTAAATGACAATGAAACAATAGTCTATTAACTTCAATTTCTTTTATTCCATTATTAGATTCTCACACATGTTGTAAACGTGGCTGACATATAGTTATTATAGAATTCTTGATATTCTTGTTAGTATATTTAGGTTGTTACGTGTTCTATCTGTAAACAGTACAACATAATTTAGTGTGTATAAAAATGTGTGGGTAAAAGCAATTGGAATACTTCACACTTTATTCTTTGCGTATTTAAAAGGCGATGATGGAGATAGTAGTATAAGTTCCACCGAATATGTATAGTAGTAGGTACCTGTACACATAAAGAAGTTTCTTGAACGCACAGTCAAATTAATTTGCACACCTAGATAGACTAGTTATCCACAAACTAATTATGAAGAATTATTATGCCAGAGCTTGTACTCGTATTTCTATCGTTTTTCCTAATTGTAATTTGCAATAGAGAGAGGATTTCACCATAAAGAGGCAAAGCCGGTAGTTAGTAGAAAATGATGGCAAACAGATGGATCTAAAATCTACATTGTTTTCTGACAAACGCACCTAAATACTAAATACTACTTTGTTCTAGTAAATTTACATAGTGAACTTTTATTTTTAAGTAAAGGCATTCACAGGGCTGCTACGATCACCACCACCACCAACATTGACAGTCTGACAGTTAGTGGTGCGTGAAGAAAGTTGGGTATAATAAGCATGTAGTTTATGCATACTACTACTCCCATTTCGTTCTGAAAGTTCACCTGAATGTAATGTTATTTGTATATAATATCAAATATTTACAGTGGAACTATCACGAGATTTGCGTGTGGATATTCTCATTTCTGAATGTACCTTCTCACTCACCCACTCACACAAGTCACCACACACAGTCACAACGACAAATATCATATCTAGGCATCTTACACAGTACAATGGTCAATATTACTATTTAATGTCTTTGACCTACACAGGGCAAAATTCCTAAGTGCATTATACAGTATTTGTCTAAAGTGCAGGAGAGTACTGCTGCGATTACACGGATCTGATTATTGTTGTAGCAATCGAATTAAATGTAGAGTAACAAAAGGTACTTAAAAATTACTTAGTTAAACAAAAAGTGCCTTCCATATATATAAAGCTTGAAGCATATGAAGGTTGTAATGTAATTGCATATTATTTTCTACAAACAACTCATATTATCTTGATTAAATATGAAATCATGAAAAACGGCCAATAATAAAATGTTCTGATTAAATTATGCTGTTTCATCACAGCGGCAACGCAGTCATTGTGGCAGTCTCTCTAATCACTGCAGCGCTGTGATTACACAGAATTGCTTTTATTCTATACGTGAGATGCAATTGGGGATTTTATAAATCTTCCCTATTACAGATGTACTAGAAAAACAGTTTCTAGAATTGCTATTATTGGAATAAATAACATAATATTATGTACATTACTTATTAACAGAAACAGAAATGGTATTGCTTTCTACGAATCCTACTATGTAATCTAAGCTTCCTATTGTACAGTATCATGCAATTCAATCTGGCAGAAATGATTTATTGTCGGTAAAGGATTCCTCAATAAGGATGTGATTATTATTGATAATACCATAGCTGTTCAATTTTGCTTACTATGATAATACATATTTTGTAAATCGCCTATTTCAATGAGCATCCCACGCAGTAAATATATCATAGTGTCACATCACACTAATGGAAGGTCAAATTTTATGTTAGTCTAGTCAATCGCTACAGTAAACTGTGATGGATTGTAATGGACGAAACGGTTCATTTCACTTGTTGTTTCGTATTGTGTAAAAGTTTTTTTTATAACGCACACGTTCTCTCTCGACGCAACATTAACATTGTAGCTTAACGTACTGATACATGAGCAATTCATTGAAAGCAACAGTAAATAAAAATATACAGTTTCAAGTTCGATTTCAAGTGTCTTTACATTATGTGCAAATAACTATTGCAGATTGTATTGTATAGGTATATATTGTGTGTCTGTGTGTATGATTGCCTATAGTAAATTAAAAAATAATAATGATATGTAGATTTATAAGTAAATGCAACCTTATCCAAAATGTTGTAGTTATTTGAGTTTATAGATATGGGTGATTAGTATATTATTAGTATTGTGGCTGTAGCTACATGCACATAGTTGTGCATTTATTAGTCATTATACATTTTTATGACTATAAAATTAATTTTTATATTTATAACATGTACTCGGCCATGCAGAATGTAGTGCTCTTCACTTTTAGCAACGTGTTACATACGTAATGTGAAACATTATTACAATTACAGCAAGTATATTGATAAATACGACCATATAGACAAACGCATTCGTTTCAAAGTTTCCATAAGGTAAACGATAATGAGAAATTTTACTACGCGACGCAAACAGAACAGGGCAGAATTGTAGTAGTGTGTTCACATTATAGTAAAAGGTTCGAGCGTAATTTGCCTGTCACTTTTTGTAGCAGACTGACATAAACAAGGCGGAATTTCGCACACAGTTTTTATTCATTATTTCGTAGGTACCTGTCTGTGTATTTTGTGTAGACGTTAGGTACATCACACCGACACGGCTACATGCGAGGGAATAACAAGACAAGCAACGCCAATGCTGAGACATGTTAGTTTGTATTTGTTTGTGAATATATACTGATATTTGCGTGAACTTTGAACAATTTTACTCAATATAATAAGTAGTAGTTTAAAATAATTGCTCCGACTATAGTAATAAAGGAACAATACAGGAATTTCTTATCAGCACAAATTTATACACAACAAACATATTAGAATTTGTTTGCTTGACATTACGATCTGTCCGTGCATTGTTTTGCAGCTGTGGCGAGCTGATTCACTTTTACTTAGACTTATAGGATTAAGGATATGTAGGCAAGAGTTTACATTTTGTGTACAGGTAGAGAGGGGTAAAGGTACCTTTACATTTTATTAGTTCGTTCAATACGTGAAACTAAAGCAAATGTAAAATATATTTTACTAACACAGCCTACACCAGTACTACTGTCACTTTCAGTCCGATTTACGTATCAAGTTTCGTAGTTTAATTTCAAATACTTAATCCTGTTGTTAACTTCAAAGCGAGATTATGTTTCTGTCGTGTCAGTCTGCGTAATGAGAATGCAAAGGCTTTGCGATAAAGGTTTTACTATCATGTTGCCTATGCAGCATAAAAGATTTTATTTACTGTTTACGATTGGGAATAAGTAATTGAAAAAACATATATACACCATACCATAAGTATACATATAGGAATACTCTGACTGATACGTAAGTAAGTACATAAATACAATATCGTTTGTTACAGATTGCTAGATTATTTGTAGCTTATGAATGCAACAAAGATTTTCCTGATGTAACTTCGACCACTTAATTGTTTTTATCTCTTTCACTGATATTTTTGTTTAGGTGAGTTGATGATTGTTTTAAATAACCATGTCTATTTGTGTTACAGATTCTTCCGTGATATTGTCGCCCAGTTCTTCAGGAGAGAGCCTTGTATCTTGTGATATCATGTTGGACCTTAAAGAGAGGTACTTAATAATTTTCTAACTGATATTATTTAAAACAGTATGTATAAGTACCTAGTCAATTCTAAGGTTAAAAAAATTAATACTCTAAAAATATTCCACTAGTGTACCAAAATTAATGTTAAATAGTCATACAAGCAAATCTACACAGTGCAAGAAGTGCAAGTCATTTTTCATGGTCTGGTAAATCTGTTTGTATACATACAATATAATGTATTATGAATATTTATAATATCTATTCGTTTGGCGTATTAAGGATATGAATTTATTAAGTATCCCAAGTTCTAATTTGTTGTTAAAGCAGAAGAATTGAACTAAGTATATAGACTCTGTATACATATACACTATATTGACAAGTGAATAGAGAGTTACTATATAAATACTGAATAGGTAATAATTTCTGGCAATTTTCTTCATTCCTTCCACTCTTTAGTACATAATTCCTCGGGAATTTTTGTAATAATGCAGCTTGCTATTTCAAAGGATTCTCAGGATTGTTTGGAGTTTTAATTAGAGCTTCAACTATATGTACATACAGATAGGTGATGGTGCTAAGATTTGGATTGGGAAATACTATTCAACCACGTCGGTTCCATTAAAAATCCCATGCAGTAGTTTAAGGTTTTCCTACAAAATCAAGTGCTTGTTGAGAGTTGCAGTCTACAATCGTAATAATGAGTAGGTATAGGAAAAAGGGTTTCCCGTAAAATGTTATGTAATGAGATTTGCGTCTTTTTTCTTTTATATCAAGAAAATGCATACTTCCGGTACAGTTGTGGTTAATTTAAGGATTTTGTTAGCTTAGCTAAGCGGAATTGCAAATATTATGAGTATGCTTAACTAGTTCATTATAAGTATAATTATAATTTTTGTATTATCAGTATCAACAACTTATGCATACCTGCACAACACATTTGCGGCAGTACAACTATATACAGTATACACAGACTTATTATATAGTACTTATAATAAATGTGCATATGCATATTTTTCCATTGTATTTTATTGAAGAGATGAATCGAAGTTGAATGAAGGTTAAACTCTGGTTTACTTGTAAATTATGAGCATCTGCATGGAGGTATGCAAACCTCTGTAGTAATAAACATACCCATCTAAACCTAAACTGAAACTGGCAGCTTTAGGTTCATAGGCTTTGAGGAAATCAGTGAGGGAACACCTGTTAGATAAAGGTTGTGATATCGTTTTTTGTGGCAGTTTTTTTTGTTTATTAGTAGAATCTTCCATTTATAGGTTTTTTTGGAATTTTCCATTTCGTTTACACACGTTATTGTACTATATAGCCATGTATAGCAAGGCTATATTGCAACATAAATTATATTCTACATGAATTTGCTCTGCCAAACAGGTGCTTTGAGTAAATGCATCAAAAATACTCTCACACTTTTCACTCAGCACATATTTTTCAGGTTATATGCAACAGACGCCAGTCTGTCCGTCAGAGTAGACGTACTTACGAGAGTTAAAATAAAATTCCTCTGTAAGTCATAAGATTAAAGTACTGAAATTAGTAAAGCGTTGAAAAGGTATCTATATTATATTAAGCCACCCGTATTAAATGATAACGATTCAATGTTGCACGTTGCACCATTTCTCGGATGAAATAAGTTAAGGCGAGTATATGTATATTAGGGTAATATTAAATGTACCTAACCTATAGATATGTAGCAATAGCTATACAAGAACATTTGCATTAAAAATATAAACATGTTTCTTTATAATTTCCAGAAATTTTGGCGAGCTGACGAGTGATTCTGCTATCTCAGATGTATCTAGCCACAAACCATCATCAGTGGAACACGTTGACTGGACACCCTCAGTTACATCGGCAGCGTCCCTAAACCATAACAGTATCAACATCCCACCCTCAAACTGTAAAATACCTGACGATGGAGGTGGTGGAAGTAAAATGCATGCGAAAACATTTAGTAGTCAAATACCAATGTCGACTCCGTTGTCATCGAAGCCAAATAAATCTAGTTTTCGGGCTAACAGAATTCAACAAAGTCAAAATACTTCTCAATTAGTAAAAACGAATAGGACGAATAATAGCAATTCCGTGCAGTCCGAGAGTAGAAGTTTACAAAAGTCGAATTCTAACTCATTTAAGTCAGTGTCTTCAATTCCTTCTTCTACCCTTTTGAGAAATAAGCCTTCTACCGAAAAGCGATGTAACTTCCTGAAGCAAAATCAAAATCGCCCGACAGTACTGCAATCTAATACAACATCGAATTCAGTTCCTTCTTCTGTTCGGTTAAAGCAAGATCATCACATAAGTATGGGAGTTGGTTCAAAGGAACTGCTTGATACAGACAAGACTACTACAACTACTACTACTGCACCTTATAGTCAGATTTCGGAAGCAGGAGATTCTCAAGTAACCTATAGCGTTTGTTTGGAAGACCTTGAAAGGGATTTGGCTGACGTGAAAAGTCATCTTTTAGAACTTCATTCAATTCTAGAGGCTAATGAAATAAGAGATAAGGAAAAAGACGAATTAATTTTACAACTTAAAGCAGAACTTGCAATTTTAAAACAAAATGGAAAAACAGAAAATAATATAAGAATAATTGCGGAAAATCAGAAGGTTAGGCGTGATATTAAATATCATGAAAATGAGAATTACAAAATGGCCAATGCAGCAGTACAAACCGAAAACAATAACATTATTGTAAGTCATAATTATTTATAGACCACGATTTATAAACAAGGAAACTATTGTCCAAGTGAGGAATTAACGTGATGTACTTTTGATGACTTATACAGAACAAGGCTGTAATGTATCCAGAGGAAAACGATAAAATGGGACAGCTCGTGAGGTGAGACTGTCTCAGACTGAAGCCGTAACCTGACACTGACAGAACTTAGTAAAAGTTAAATTAGCTGTAACGCCAACTTGCACTCCTACCTTACCATTTCATCAAGCCTTCTAGACACACTAGTTCAGAGATGCCAAATATTTTCTTTTAATCGTATCATTCGCATTGCTGCGAACGAATTGAGATTAACATGCATTATGTTGCGACATTATTAGCACGATTCACTTTTTACGGTATTATTAATTACTAATTATTATTTACACAACAATTAATTCAGCTATTCGCTTTACATTCTCCATTCTATTAATTTTCGCTAACTTAACTTATATACTTATATAAGTATAGCTTGTTTTTTTCTAATATTTTTACTTTTTTCTTAAACTTTGATTTTCAAGCAATTTAGTATTAGTGGATTAGATAATATTAATAATCAAAAGTTTCTCAAATTAATGAATTTGGAACTAATTAAATTAATAAAAATATCTGCACAAAACGAGGCATGTTACATAGCAGGAAGAACTAACGCTTTGTTTTTTATTTTTTTTCAGTTTCCGCATTGGAAGATATTCTGCGTCTGGAAACAAATCTTAAAGAAAAAATTCCGAAACATTTTGTTGGTTACCAATATGTATAAATGGGAAATTAACTTTTATCATCAGCTATATACAGAAAAATTCGCTACTTTTACCACAATGGAATGTTAAGCATTATGTGATTGATTTAACAAGAAATGTGGCACATAATGCTCGAATTCAATTAATTCGTCATCTATCGATATACCTCTTGAAGTTTCACAAGTGTAATTATTGTGACAGCTATTTTAGCACTATAAATAGCATTTCATATTATTAAAATTAAAATTATGTAACTTTAAATTACTAAATTGTAAAAATGTATGTATAATGTAATGCTACTATTGTTTCTACTTGTACTGCTACAGAGATTGTAATAGTTAACTAATGTAGGCTGTAGATACACGATACCCTTTTTTGACAGAGCTCAGCATCTATGCTTTGGATTCGTCTTTTAATTGGAGAGATGTTTCGAACGAATTCTGCAATCTAACAGCAGCCATACCATTATTTATTAATTACCATCACACAATTCAGTGACATACGAAGATTATGCTTGTCACAGTAAGAAGTGTTTTCTAGTCAAGCCGTGTGTACCAGTACTTTTTAATTAATCGTGTACGAGTAAGACTTATTGTTAATGTAACTTTGAATATTAAAATGAAAACAAAAAAGTTATTTAAAATCATGAAAACTGTACAACACACTTATTTTACACATACATTTAGCCTGGCAGACAATCATATACGTTTTCCGCACTATGCGACATCTCATCTCAGTCAGAGGCTACGATTATTTAACCTTCATCAATCCTACAAATATAAATCTGCATATTGAAAGTAGGCAATTAAGTTATCTTCTTTCAAGTTCACGTGTTGTGTTCAGTCCATTGAATAGGCTATTTATATAAAAAGAAGTTATACATGTTCGCTATACTTTAAAGGTTAAATCAGTAGGTTTACAAAAGCTATCGGATTGTAAACTTTTGTTGAAGCTTATTGAATCAAGTTAAACACATTGCCATTTTTGTAAATAATCTATTACCACCTATTACTACAGATAAAAATCAAAGAGACCGTATTATCCTCTCTGGTATCGCTTTCGGTATTCCATGATACAACTTCTGCTCGTTAGAAAATGAACAAAAGGAAAATTGGCATATCATTACAAACACAGCATTGCATAAAACTCACTATAAGTATAAGTTTCCCAGTTCTAGATATTTTTTATTGCATTACTCTGGTGTAAAGCACTATTAAAAGTTTTTCAATTGAACATTTTTGAAGCTTTCAAGCATTAAATATACCTAGTAAAATAATCTTGAGTAGATTGTATCATACCATATTGTATCACACCATAGAGCTGATAAAATGCAGCTGTACTAAAAATTGAAATCTTTTTATATAGTACCGATTACATATACATATTATTTAAATTACTTAGGTTAGGTAGGTATATGTTAATTGAATTACGGTTAGGTAGGTATGCATGGAACGTATAATATAATATACATGCAAATACAGTATATAGGCACTTCAGAAGAAAGGAAAAATCTTCATGCGAATTTGTGGTTAAATGTTAATATTTTTAGAAGCCTTGTGTATCTAAAAATAAGTCTTACTTCATGCTGTTAACAAACAACTGCTAATCAAACTTCAGTAACACTTAACCTAACTGAAGTGAAAATAGAGTTCAACTCTAAACTACATGCACTGTACAACTATCTATTTCCTATCCTTTCTGTGAAACATGAGGACTATGTAACAGGTAATAGGCACTAATTCTTGTTATTGTTACTTGTATTTAAAAAAAATTTTTGCTTTGAACAACAGCTTTGATTGAGAAATGTGCATTATTTATTAACAGAATCGATACAAGAATTATTACTGTTTGCTATGTGAATCCACATTACAAAAACAATAGTAAACCTGCTTTAACTGAATTATTAGAATGTTCTGGAGCTTGTTTAATGTACCTCATTATTTTAATGCATTAATTTCTGAAAGTTGAAAGTATAAAGGATTCAGTAAACTCAAGTGTTTGAATAAAATTACAATTGTCCACAATCCGCAACAACAATTTTTTTGCTGGTTTTGCCGCTTTGAGATCCGTAAGCCTCGATCTTCTTAACGACATCCATTCCATCGACAACAGCACCGAATACCACGTGCTAAACATGCAATAAATAATTATTAGACCTATGAGCAACATTAATATAAGACGATTACGCCGATATTAATATTAAGCATTACCTTTCCGTCCAACCAGCTGGTTTTGGCTGTAGTAATGAAGAACTGCGACCCATTGGTGTTAGGTCCAGCATTGGCCATTGACATGATTCCTGAAACCCATCACATAATCATTAATTGTATTAAGTTTCAATACTCGAATGGTTATTCGTAGTATACGCCTTAATATTGATTATTCTATTAAATATTATATTTGTCACAAAACTCACCTGGGCCAGTGTGTGTCAGTTGGAAGTTCTCGTCCTGAAATTTCTCACCATAAATACTCTTTCCTAAAAAAATGTTTATCAAGAATAATTATATTGGTTATAATAACAATAATTTGCATAATTGTATTGCTATAATAGTTTGCTAAGTTGAAACTATGCGACAAAGTTTACCTCCAGTTCCATTTCCAGCAGTGAAATCTCCTCCCTGGCACATAAAGTTAGGAATGACACGGTGGAATACGCTTCCTTTGTATCCGAAACCCTTTTCTCCGGTGCAAAGAGCACGGAAGTTTTCCGCTGTCTTAGGCGTAATATCGTTTCTCAGCTGCAATAAAGAAAAGAAACCATTAATTCAGAATAAAACCCACAGAGACGGGTGACAGATTTTGCATTTTAAATGCTGCAAAGCCATAAAAATTGTACAACATTATTTTTGAGCCTTTTCTGTTTCACTAAAACCCAAAACTCGTACAATATACAGGGTTTGGCACGCCGGCCGGCTTACATAATAATCATGCCTAGTTATCAAATTGTATCAATTTTTCTGTCAAATACAAATAGCTTGTTCATAAAAATCTAATTCATATTATTGAAAAGCGGTTTACTTATATCGCTTCAATGACGGATTTTAAAAATTGAAATGTACAAAATAATTGCCGTTTTTCATATTTTGTTAGGGTTTAGGTTGCACGTTGTGCTTTGACATTTTTACAAAACTCTGAAAATGCCACCAAAAATAACGTTATGACTTACCTCAATAGTGATTCTTCCAACGGGAGAGCCATCGGCTGTCATGTCAAAGAAAACTCTTTGGGTGGCCATTTTTGCTTTTTTGGAATATTCCCGAATTTGAGGAAAAACTTTAAATGAATTTAAGATGACCGAGCGACCTTTAGTTGTTGCTGCCGACGAACTGGCGGTTGAAGTGATGAATATGGCTGACCGGCAAAGTTGGTGTATCATTTGATGCATTGGATGGCAGGAGCAAGGGAAAGAAAGGCAAGCAGAAAGGCAGATAATCAATGGAAAGGCAGGCCACAGAATTACAAGAGGAGGAAAGGCAATACAAATTCAATGTGCTGAGTCTGCAGAGAGCAGTGGAGTACCTACCGTTACGTAGCCCAACAAATAAATGCACTGCATACAAGCCCTAAAGACTTTTAGCATCCAGTCCTGGAAAAGTTTCTATCTCTTCCTATACTACCGAAATCATATAGGATATATGGCATCCAAAATAGCGTCTGTTCAAACTCCAACTCTTGAGGCTGCGCTATGCTATGGCCCAACCACAGCTCTCCAGCCAAGGCTCCAGAAGCTTCTTCCATGGGCATGTTCACAAATTACGAGACTCATCATTGACTCGTAGGGGTGCAAAACTTTAATTCATATACACGAAAAACAGCAATTTTGATTAAGTAATATGTTGTATGTATGGTTCAGATAACCAATCAACAAATGCGAAGATTAATGAAAATTACCAAAAATATAACTACAAGATGTTTTCACGGTCATAATTTCATTTTTTTTAAATTTTCATCAATTATAGAAGGACTTCTTTTAATTTATGTCAACTTTATGTTATTTTATTCTGAAATACAAATGTATACAGCATTATTTCATTCGATTCATTCGTGGTGCTTCATACACTCACCCAATGTACAAAAAGTCGTGTACAAACTAAGTATGTATTACAAATTGGAAATATAATCAGTCCCAATTGTATAAGTCAGAGTGAACATAATAATTATTATATTATTTTCTGTTATGACCTTGCACTAACAACCTTACAAAATTACAACATGTTTGCCAAATTCAGCTCTTTTTTATCAACTGATTGACTCTTATGATTATTATGATATTATGACTTGCGGTAGCTATTCTTACGATGAACAGAGTTATTCATAATTCGAAAAATTGCATCGAAATTTTTGCGTTTTTAGGATAACAATAATTCATAAGCAAATGATAAAAACTCTCTTCAAAAAATTAGTTTTTGCTTGCGAACATAGGGTAGAAGTATATAATTTAAGTTGATAGTGAGAACTGAGACTATGTTTCAATGAAATATGAAACTACTTTGGTTATTTCAATATAACCCCTGAAATGAGTTATTTTTTTGAAATTTGCAGTTTGTACAAAAATTTTCCATTTTTCCAAAAAAATGAGCAATTTTTTATAGCTTTTCAGAATTCTTATTCGTTCTAGTTTCGATATGATATAGTATACTGTATACTTATTCATATTCTATCTATTCATTTCGAGAATTTCGCATTTATCGCATTTGATTAAGCCTGCAGAGAAATATTTTGTAGATTATAGGTATATTTTTCTGTGTCGCAATGTTCATTTCTCAAAAACTAATTTTTCTTTTATATCTGGAATCTGGAGGATCTGGATTTTTCCTATCAAAAATTAAATACTTCCTAAGTTTCTGTCAAAAGTTGCTAACAATTTCTGTTAAATATCAACTTGTAATTAACTGAGTCATGAAAAGTTATCATGTTGTTACTTGTTACACATCGCACAAATTAAAGATTTAATCAATCTGGCTAGCCAACAAAATCAACATTTACCTAACCGACGGGGGAGACGGCGAGAAAATAATGTGGCATAATATGCATACAGCGCTTTACTGCTTATATTAATGAAATATTGCATGGGCACCACTGCATCACTTGCGTAACACTCCCTCCCAGGCCCAGGCAACTCTCTTCTCTATTTTTTACACTAACAAAAGTCTTTACTACAATAAGCAAGATTACTTTACTTTGACTATAGGGACTGTGCACAAGAAAATCAGTTTGGACTATTCATGTTATAGCTCCCACTCCCAA
>JABASD010003875.1:0-17848 GCA_019776165.1 Pogonognathellus flavescens | reverse complement strand
AATCGAAATTGGGAGGTTACTGTTAATATAATGTTCAATTCCTACCGTACTCTTTAAAGTCTTGTAAGTACCGTGTTGTTTCGCATATTTTATATTGTCGTGATAGGAATGTACATACTTTGCAATTATTCTCAATAATAACAAATGACTGGGCAATTTATGTAGAATAACAAGAGACAGTTGAAATCTTAAAGAAGTCACGATTATTACCATTTAACATCCACATTAAAATAAATCTAAAATCTCGTAAATTAGAAACTTTGGGCAATCTTTAAGAGTGGTGACTCTCGAGCCCTTTGCAGATGATAGTAAAGACATTAAAACATACGTCCTTGGCAAGGAAATGACAATGAAACGTTTCTTGGCTCGGGAACGGACAATATTGCAAGTTCTTTTGTCTGCAAGTGACAAATATATGTTCATGGTTATTAAACAAGGCAATAAAGAATTCGGACGGAATAGAATGCTGTTCAGTGTTCACTCTGTAACCATAAGCAGACCAAATGTGTAAACTGTGGAATTGGCATGTGTTTTGTTTTCTTGTTTATAAGTTAAATTGAATGCACCATAATTGCCCCGAATCTAAACATCGTAAAAAGACAGAATAGAACCATTGCAAAAGCTAATAAATTCTCCAACTACAAATGCATCGACTAAAACACCGGTTATGTTAGTTTACTATAGATAGTCGCACATACAACTCTAATACCATTTTAGATAGGTACCGACATTAAAATGTTTCTTTACACGTACTACATTATTAGATGTAACTGCCACGTGTAATCGATGTATGCTGTCGTGCTTACACTTTATCATTACGTTCTCACATTATTATGCTATAACAAATAGGGAATACCGCCAAGTGTAGACTTTACTTAACGAGTTTGACAAAAGTTTTTTTATCAACTGAGAACAAAATTTGCAAATAAAAGAAACTATCTCAAACTAATTCATTCCAGGCTGTTTTTATACGGCTAAAAGCCAGATGTATTGAATTATACTTTTATTTCAGTCCTCATTTCCAGTATAATACAATCAATTACATAAAAAATAGCCATAATTTGTAATCGAACCAAAAATATTTTAATTGAATACATGAATTAATGTTTTTTGTGTTGTAAAATTCTTTTAAAGTGCAAGTTACCAGCATCACCCCCATTTCCGATGATGTGAAACAAGTTCCATCAAGAGATGATGAAGCACCGAAAGCTCCTGCGAGGGCCGACAAAAAGAAAGAAAGTTCAGACAAATCGCGTATGGGCAGTGTGTCACCAAATCAAAGTCCTAGTCTCACAAATGGATCGAGTAGCAACCCTACTCAGACTGCTCCGGTGTCCTTACACGAATCTGACTCAGTTGCACCTCTTCTTCCCAGGAACACTGGAAACAGTAAGTCTCACTTTTTCATTATTCAAACGACATGAACACTTTCCTCTTGCAATTCCAGTGTGTCTATACGTATTTAGGCCTTCCTCATATTATTGCATCGGAAAACCTACAATTTATACGTATCTATACGTAATAGAAATTGTTATAATGCATTTCTAATTAAAAGATTCTAAATATGATTATGATGATTTCTTCCCATACCAACCATATACCTAGAGATGCATTTATTATGAAAGGGGGCTTATAATACGTATTGTAATAATAATAAGAATCCTGGTGGTGGTTCTTGTTCCTTGTGCGTAGACTGTAATATATGTTCGTTCGTTGTCAAGTGTCAAATTTTGTAAGCAATTCCTTCGTGATCTCGACATGCAATGAATTGACTGTATCAAATGTGTTTTCACCTTTCCTCATGTGTTTAACAACCCGTGGTTTTACATAGATGTGCATTACCGTTGAAACTGACATGCACAAGATCATGTTACTTACATCATGCGTTGTGTGAGTCCTGAGCGTGTGGATTTAATAACAGAAAGAAGCAGACTGGCTTTATGTCCTTCAGATTTCCCTTTGTAGCCAATAATGTACATAAGTAGCAAGGTCTATAGTTATTTCTACTTGTAGTGCTATTGTAATATTAGTCTACTAACAGAGTTTAAATATACTGTATATGCCTTATAGAGGATTTAATTCTTTTCTAACGTAACTTGCTCCTTGAAATTTATTCCAGTGGATTGAATTTATTGCTCATAATGTGAAATGTGAAGTAGTAAAAACAAACTTTTTCTGGTAGAAACTAGTAAGTCCTTCCTCAAAGTATACCACAGTTTCTGCATGAGTAAGTGACTTACATTCATATGAAGGGCATTTACTCTGCTTATAGTTAGTACTGTAGAAAAACTTCGTTGAAAGTGGAAAGCTATAAATGGATCTGGCGAAGATCGCAGAGAATCTTTTATGTTGGATGTTTGAGATGTGTTCAGACGGTTCGTGTTTTAGTGTTGTATTGTTTTGTCATGTACTTAAATTGCGTGCGTACACGTGAGAATAAAATCCTCCCTAGATTCGTCTAACTTCGTAGTTTACCAGATCACGCAACAATTAATAAAAAAGGATTTTCAATGTCTCAATGTATTATGTAATGTGTCAACAAAACGTCGCAGCGTTTCGTTGTTATTGTGTGTCTCAATTGTATATTTCTACTTCTGTGTTAGAAAGGCTTAATTCATCCTTTGTTAGATTTTAACCAGAGCTTTCTCTACGTAGACATTACATAGACGCTTCAACTGTCATAGTGTGGAATGAAAGCGTTCATTCATTTCATTTCTGAATGAATAGATCACTTTCATTTGCATTAATTAATAATAATAATTAAATCTTAGATAGGTACTTACATGTTAAATTACCACCTGTTTGTGAACACTTATTTTGTGTATGACATGTAATATGTACTTGATATGAAGGATTGAGCGGATATGCTCATGAACAGCATATTAAATAATTTTCTGTACTTTTGTTAAGATTTAAATACAAAAGAAATATTTGCATATTATACTCATGCATTCAGTGAGAGATGTATTCTATTACGATTATTGGTACGATTACTCATTCCTTCATAATTTGCTTATTCAACAACTTAATACACGTAGTTAGATTGCAATAAACTAGGATTCAAAATCCAATAACTATTAAAGCACTGGTTGAGACGTGTTCACTTTTCCTAGAAGAAATGTATCGCATATTATGTGAAGTGATGTCAGTGTCAATCGTATAATTTGGATCATGTAAATACGTGCATTTTATCGCAATTAGGTACACAACAGCGAATTCACGGCTCCGCCATTTTTAACCCTTCTGAAATCGGGGAACATAAACCACGGAACCCATTAAATAATCAGTCGATTAAGACGAAATCTCTGGATATACGTAAGTAGCAATAATTGTATCTACAAAAATTAGAAGCTAGATTGTAATTGATACAGAAAACACGTTAGAACTAGATCGTACACATAGACTGCTACGACCTAAATAGTATGTTGCAATTTAAGTGTATCTTACCTACCTATTTCATATTTTTATGATTTCGGTCTCCAGCTGGTAATTAATTAATAAGTAAAAAAACAAAGGTAGAATGTACGGCACTAGCGACAATAAATCGCTACATTCATGAAACGATTAAAAATATTAAATTCGGCATAAAAGTGGCAAAATATTTTTCTCATAAGAAGGTCATGAGTACAAGTATAACTATGTGTATAATATTATGTTTAAGTTTTTGTATACAAAAACTTTTATACATATCTATAGATATGTATAAAACTTGAGTTGCTAATCATAGTTGTCAGCACAATAAGTGTCACTGCCACTTACATTAGGCCCGTGTAAGTAATTTAATAACAATAGTAACTCAGGAAATTAATACCTACTACCATTGCTACCATGTACAAAATTGTATGGCAGGTATGTATTATGATGAAGAATATTACTCATTGAAAAGTAACCTAATAGGTTTTCCTCTACAGCGAATACATTTCCAATTATTCTTGTAATGGACTAATAACTTGTCGTGGTGTGCTTCATTTGACAAATGTCTGGAAACGTAAATTACCTACATCCGTCTTTGCATGTAGCTGGTAGTAGGACGTAGGGCCTCGAAATAGCATCAACATGGCCGCCATGCCATTCCTCGCAAATTCATTTAGGCAAGAAATAATGTGGCCGGTGGTGACCAGATAAAGTCTAAGATAATGACCAATGATGTGGTCATGCGAAATTTATCATTCGTCGCTCAAATCTTTTAAAATTACCCAAGTAAATGCTTTCAATCATTATATATAATGTAATTAGGTGCTCGTATCATTAATAATTAAACATTATGCAATTGGAATAACAAAATGCTTCTTCTCACACAAGTTTATCAATTTCCCATTTGATTATACGGACACAGACAGTGTGGCATTTTTAATGCTATGAAAAAGAAGAGACATTTGTTTTTTAAATCATTCAATCTTAACGTATTTTATAATTCCGATTGATTAATGTGAATAAAAAACGGATGACAATGACACAACTATACAATTTTGATTTGTATAGTTAATTTTCGTCTATATTATTTAAGTTTTAATCGTTGGTAAAAGTTTAAATTATTAAATCTGTTGATGTGCATGTTTTAAATTACCGGTTCCCCAATAATTTTGTCCATTTCATCCACTGGATGGATAAAATTGACACATTTAATTTCATCCGGAAGAAATGGAACCTTGAATATCAGTAACTTACAATTGGCAAAAATGGCAAATTGAAATTAAAATATACGGATTTGGATACAATATTAGTTCACAATATTTTGTAAAAACGGTATGGGTTGTGTCTATTAAAATACTTGTGCTTCTGCTAGTAATGAAATGGTAGTGAGCATGAAAATTACAGTCAATTATCTCACATTTTATTAGTCGGAAATTGAATCATTTTATATGTACCTTTACCTACGAGCAATGAAATATAAATATGAAAATTTATTCAAACCACGATTTTTTAAATTTGTGCTTCAAAATGCTTCTGATTGTATATTTGTTTTTGCATTCATCTCCTTCAACGCTACTTAAGTTAACTCCTGTATCATTTTGTATGGTGATGTCGAAAATAATACAGTTGCATTTGCGTGTACATAAAATAATTAGTCTTGACTTTCTATCCACTTTATAGACACTCAATTGTAATTAGTTATAAGCTTAGAAGAACTCAAACATCATTCTGATTGCCCCTTTATGGAAATTCCTGGGAAATGATGTAATTCCAAACGGATATTGCTCGTGTACTTTGGTTGATCCCGCAATCAGTTTGTATTATACTACCAGTTTCTGATAATGCAATAATAATCCGTAATATTGATAAGTCTAAAATGAAGCTTTAATCCATTTTCATGGAAATTTGGTGACGATATACACATTTCATTCTATATCGATGCAATGCATTGCATTGCATTGGTATACACACCATTGCAATGGTGTGTATAGAACAGAGCCGAGTGGTTTCAAAACATTTTCTGAGAATGCATCTTTGTTAATTCGTTTTATAGGGGGCACGATTATTTACCAGCATGCGAAGCTTATGGTAAACTGCGAATATAACAGATAAGTAGTATGTTCATGAAGCTTTTACATTCTTTGGAGGGGGCTCACCAAAAATACAGAAAGATTATTTGGAATGAATATTAGTAAAGGCAGCTTTGAAGAGAGCTCTCAAAATATCATTTTGATTACAAAATTTTAAAATGAGATTTTATCGTATTTGCAAACGTCAAAGAATATTTCTTACATTCTAGATAATATATTTATAGTACACACGAGCAGAAAAAGAAATTAAACGCATAGGTACACTTGAAATGGCGTACTGACGTCTTACGAAAATCTGAATTCATGATTGAACATCTTCTCCACATAAATATATGGACAATATGGAGTAGTAACCTACATTAATACATTATTGCCATTTTACTGATAAGGATGTGTAATGACTTCTATAACTGGTTTGACATAGGCATAACTTATTAAGTTGTAAGTAATCCAATTATTATTAAAATTGTGATTTATTGGTTTGTATTACATACAAAAATGCGAGTGGGCTGAATGTGAAGTTTCACAAATATTTAATCCGGACATTTTTCCCACAGTCTGTGCACGCGGTGTGTACTCCGTGTGAGTGCGATTGGAGAATTGATTACCTGATTACCGCACTTATCATTTATGTATCAGTAAAAGTGTCGATATAGAACGAAGTCAATTCGAGGTCGAGTGCACAGCAGTAGTCTCGTAATCAAACATTGTCATACAATGATAATGTGTGCGCAAATACTACTGGAGACTGATATCTGTACATATATAGTTGCTAGTGGCAGTTACACTAACATCAGAATGTAACGTTTTGCACGTTTCGAGTTTATAAGACTAAGAATCAATTACACCCAATAACAATGAACTAACATGGCCATGAAATTGGAATATTGAAAGCAAAGATTTCATGACAAATAACTAGATAATCGGCACTACCGATTCATGTGCATCAAGTACATTTATTTAATGACAATTATCTCTGTATATTCAATACATTTATTCAGCAACACACTAACGTAAACACAACGGCCATAATATGTATCATAAAGTACTTCTAAAGTATTCCACTTATAATGGTAGGCATAGTAATATAGTACTCTACGTACATAAAAATTGTCTGACGCATAATAGTGTATAATATATATAAAATGTAGTTAATGTAGGTATGTGTATATGCAAATTAATACGTGACACGGATTGCTATTAGCAAATAATAACGTCTACCTGTAACAATATAATATAATTATATTATAACTTATAGCATTATTATAAAGTGCACAAGTTTGCATCTCTTATGTTTGTTAGTGTTTGCTTATCGGTAATGTAATTACTATTGGCAGTTTATTGGTTATAGGCAAGTAGAAATTGGAAGAGAAATCTGCGAAATATTTACACTTCAATAGCAATTCAACGTATAGGGAGATGCCTACGGATTGTTTTGCTTAGATTTCACTTATGTGAATATTATGTGTACAGATCACGCATTCACGTCTCTCGTTGCAATACACACCTTAAACAATTAATTGCAATAAAACCATTATTAAGTGTCGTAAGACACTTATATGCGATTGGTTTGTCTGTCCGTCTGTATGGGCGATAATTGCTATACTAACTTTCTAAATGGATGTCTTCTAGTCAATGATCCCTTGGAAGGCTAATTCGAAGGGGTTAATCAGTCAAAAACTCCTAAATTAAACTAAGGGTGTATTTGGAAGGGGCACTGGGGCTTGAGAATCCCATAAGTATTTTCAAACCCCTTCACTAAGCCCTGGACACGTCCTTACGAAACTTACATACTCTATTTGCCAATGGTTTATTAAGTGGTTTGTGAGATTAGATTGCAAATAAAATAATGAGCTTATTACGTGTTATTAAGCCAGGAAATTACTTAATTACAGTTTGGTTATGTTCTTATTTAATTAACAACTTAAATTATTGGTAAATAACGATTGACTAATAAATTATTTTACAATAATTGAGGGTCGGATGGTATGTTACTGTTACACTATGTAATTAACTGGTGTACAACTACTATGATGGATATATTTTATTATCTTATAACATTCATTTTTTGCTTGAAAAGGTCGCCAAACATTTATACTTTTTTCACGATATTCGTTGTGATATTAATAGTCCCAGTGTTTATTGGTCGAGTCGTTGTGAAGGAATTTTTAAGCAAGATATTTTATTCAATATGCGAGATAAAAAGTAGATTGAACTCGAAACATGTGTGAGATATCACTTTAGGTGTTCATTTCTATTCTTATACAAAGGGTGGGACCATTATGATTGTAGTACTATCAGCGAAGCATTTTATTGAGTTTTTAAGTAGTGTATCGTGTTTGTTGGTTATTTCTGAGTGGAGAATGTTATTTATTAACTCTTAACTACTGCTATAACTTTATGTGAATGAGAATAGAACAATCCTCATTAACAAAACGCAGATGCTCCACGTGTCTTTAACAAAAGGTCGTGAAAATTATCTCAAGTTATTAAATATCACGGCAAGATGTGTATGACATATGAGGAGGTGTAATTGTTTGACATCATTTCGGTTAGAATGAATGTCCACGTGCACGTGGCTAGTTTGCTGAAATTGATGGTGTTTAGAGAAAGCGGTGGTATTTCTTGGTTAAACTACACACGTCATAGCTAACCAAAAAATGATTGTAAATGAACAATATGGCAAATTGTAACAAAATGAAGGAACTTACATAGTCCTATGTTTCAAATGAAATTGGAAAAGTTAGCATTTTATAAAATTCCAGAGTACGCCATTATCTCGAGTTATATGTATAGAATATACCAATTCGTCGTAGTAATTTTGTCAAAAATTTTGGCTCATTATTCTGGATTGAAAAAACGAAGCCACTAAAATCAACCAATGAAACTAAAAAACAGTTTATTTCTTTTAATTTTAAATCACGTGAGCTGCAATATATTTGCAAATGAGGACCATGAACTACATTAGGTTTTTTACCTAGTTTAAAATACGAAGCATATTGATATAAATTTTCCCCAATTCAAGTCATAATGAAGCACCTACGTTGTAAATTAGATTTGATGTAGGTGTGGACCTCTATATCACTGTTTCTAATAACATAGAAATTAAACGACAGTAAAATTAAGTAAAATTCACACCTTGACCAATATTAGTAATAATTAATATAATTGAAGCACCTACGCCACTTATAAGCTCCTAATAGTACACTCTAAAGGTACATTTCATATTTAACTAGTAAAATAGATAGACCTTTCTGCAATGACCTCAAATGGCATATAAGAGATATATAACAATGTTGCTTATTTCTTGTGCTACAACTTCCCTGCTTACGTGTATTATTTCTCCGTTTTACCTGTATCTCTTTGGACCAGGAAACGAAAATCCATTATTCGCCAACTCAATAACATGAAAGTTTTAAAATGAAGGCTGCATGATGCAATAAATTGGAAAAAGTCATTAATATATGAAACACTGAAAGTGTGCCCGTGTAAAGGTAGTAAAATAGCAATGTAGCATAATACACGCTATATATAAATGCAATAAGGCGATAGTTTAATAGCTCAGTGGCTTTGCAATCTGCAAGCATCGCTTGTGATTGTGAACGAGAGATTGCGATACAGATTTCATCATCTTTCGCTTTAGTACCAAAGTACGCTGTTCCGTCAAGTAAATAATGGCAGTTTCATTTTCATTTTCATTCATCTGAATTAGGTAGAAGGCACTAGGCAGTAAATATCTGTAGGCAGGCAGACACAGACATTATCATTACTCATACTTCTATGCAACACACAACCTATAAGTTTATCATACTTTGGTATCAGAGCATAGATATCCCACACAAAATACAAATAACGCTGCACTATGCACTGCACTACTGTTTTTCTCAAATCTCAAACCAGTTAAACTTACATTATAGACAGGAGATGATATATTACACGATACGATACGATTCCACTCCCAATATATTACTATGTGGGCTACATTTACATTTAGTAGATTGAAGAAATGTGATAAACACAATCAATTTTGTTACATGCATTAATATCGCTCATTGTTACTCTTTACGTATGTTATGCTTATACGAACGACGTGTGTGTGTGTGTTAAGTACGATTGTTGTACACAATGCAGGGTTTGTCTATAAATTACCAATGAATGTGTATGTGACATATTTTCATGTTTGTTTTAACAATGGAAGAAAATCGTTATGTGTTGGAAAGAATAATGCGAGATTGCACTCGACATTTTGCGATTTGTAATCAATCTGTGCTAGAGTAGTGTCATACAGGCAGTTTATTATAATTTCAGTGACCATGTACAAGCATGTACCTGTACAGCTGAACTACCTATAGGTAAGTGAATAAATTATGTGGTAGAACAAGTATACATGTACTTATTGTTCGTTTGAATATATTTACTAGTAGGGAGGAGATTGAACCGAAAGGAGAGACTGATAGGTGAGCAGGCGACAAGATGACAGAAATTCCTGTATAATATCTTGTTGTTGTACTAGAGTAGACGTATAATAAGAACATACATTTGCCAAGTTTGCAAGACTGGAGGGGTAAGAACGATGAGATCGGATTTATTTATATAGGTATAGGTCGATTGAAGGAGTCATGGAGTCTGAGAAGTAATGAATTGCAAAATCGCATGTGAACAAGTTGTTATTAGTGTACTTTACGACTCTGTTAGCTTTAGGTGCAAATGGGAAGGGTGCTTTAGGTGATGTGAATAATATAAGTATCAGTAGATATAAGTATAACCGTGTTGAAAAAGTGTGAATATTTTTTATCTGGTGTGTGTGCGATTACGAAATCAGTACCTAAGCTAAATTCATAAGATGACGGCATAAGACGTTAAGTCAGTTTTGCAGAATAGGGATGACAGTGTGAATACTGCAATTGTTATTATGGCTATGAATATGAATCTACATGCGCTTGCTTCCATTTTTCTTTTCGTTAACTTATAGACTCGTAGAAAGGTGTAAATATTTTACCTTTTCATGCGATGTGTATGTGTGTAATAATGAATAAGATATTTACATTAGACTTGCAAAGTTCATCTAGGTAGCCAGGGCCCCATGATATACACCTTTACATTACAAACACTTACATTAGAAGGGCAAAACTGAATAGCAAGATCACCTTTTTATTATTTTATGTAGTGTACACAATAACGTAAGGAGGCATTTTTGTTCTATTATAAACGCACTAACTAAGATGGTTACAAATTCACTGATGCTTGCACTTGTGGCTTATGGCAAGACAACAATATCACACCATGTATAAATTGAGAATTGCAATAACAAGGATGTATCATAGGAAACTTAATTAGTAAATTCTTACTAATTGTCTCCTATAGGTATCTACATTCGTTTAGCTTTATAGTTATAGCGGATAAATTATTGCTGTGTAATTATCGTAAAACATTTTTAAATTTTATGACGAGCTTCCTTTTTTAATTGCATCACCTGCTACAGCAAAACAAATAAATTGGAAAGTAAATCTACCTGTGTGAAGATATGTCTTTTGAAATTATACAGAAGTATTGTGCAAGTATAGATATTTTCCGTCGAAGAGAATTTTTATAAGGTATGGTTTGAAAGTAGGTTATTTTTATACTAATAAAGCAAATAGAGGAACGAGATTCATGTATTAATCCAGTTTATTAATACAATAACATCTGTACTGTTAACTATTTTCGTGAGTTTGCTGGAAAATATTTTAGCGTTAATCTGTGAGTAATTGTCACTTTAATTGCTTATGACTCATTAAACGCAGAGGCTGTATCTCGCCTTTTCACGTAGATCATTATCAAGGAAGACAGTTGAAGCATAAATGGTTTTAGGGAGCAACTGAGAGACTGACATTCCACCCTATTGCTCTAAGCGATTTATAGTCATAGTCCTAGTCACCGAAACTGATTTACAGTTGTAGACAAGTATAAAGCAGAAAATAATACGAAATAACCATTTTCGTAGATAATACATTAGTATACTTGAATGGTTTGAAAATGCTCTTAAGTATACGAATTTCAAATTCATCTCGCTCATATCCTTTCATTTTAGACGAGAATGAGATCTCTTCTTGGTCCCATGTCTCTACTAGTAATCTGAAATCAATGGTCTCTTCTCTTCTTCATAAAAGATACAGAAAGCTGAAGTACCTCCATATATTATATATGTATACACCTAACTATATACTCTTTGTAGTTGGAGCATCAATTTTAGAAACAATTTCCGCTATCGGTTGGCTGCTCTTCTCTTCAAACCGGATTGACGTCAGCTGTACTCGACAAAACCTACAGTATCGTCAGTTCATCACATTATTAGACAAAGCTTTATTAGTTCTCAGCTTCGATAGATGAGATGATGCGAATCTTCCAGCTAGCATTACATCAATAGGCATATAATACACGTTCAATTCCGAGATATGAATTGAGAAACTCGTGTATAAAAGTTAAATAATACGCAGTACTCTTTTAAACAGGGCTCAATGAGCCTAGCCTGTGTGACCTTCACGTAAACGCCTTTTCAAATCAAATCAACGAGGCTTAATCTAATATTATGATTTTATATTAACTGAAGACTTAGAGAGAATTTTCTTTTCCTGTTCCTCGCTGATTTCATCAATGTAGCCCATAGACTGTCTACAAAAATGTAATTTTATTAAAACCTTCTACCTACACACATATTGCTAAAAAGAACAATTCGTAATTCTTGGCTTCCTCAACTATTACATAGGTAGGTATTAAAAGTACACATGATTATCCTTGACATTTAAGGGGTTTATAAGCTTCAGCGGATGTACTACAATTTCCATCAATATTCCAGAAAAATTATATCTCAATTTCTCTACCGTTTTCATTTCTTCGCTATTACTGCCATGGTAGTTATTTTAATTAAATCTTTGCATAGTAGGAGTACGTAATAAAATGTAAAATGTATTACGTCCAATAAGAAATGTGTGTACAGTTAAGCGAACACAATTTTCTTGCGGTTAAAATCATGCAACAGAATATTTAGCATGGGCTCATTGATTGAAAGAGAAGGGGTAAAGGTGTGAATGTTGCGAATAAAGACAACGCAAAAATAAATATTGGGCAAAAGCGACGTGTAGTGAAAAAATGGTTAGAGTTACAGAAGTATTTGAGATGATGCGAGTTGCAAACAGCTATCCAATGGTGGCAGCCTTGTTCCAAACTTGACATCGAAGAGTTGAGTCCAGAGAGAGAGAGAGAACTCGGAGCTTATTCTGACTTCTCTGACAATCAGACTTGACTCTACTCCTTCTGTGTGCATGTATATACATTCTCTGTGGATATGATGTAGCTATAATATACGCTACACATTGCACGATACTCCTACACTTCTTATTTCTTAGTGTGTACTTTGTACCAGCATAGAGAACACATAGTCTGACTGCGTTGATGTTTGCAGACGGCTAGGTAGTTCTCGTGTTGCTAAAAACGAAAGGAGAGAAGAGATGGAGAGAGAATTTAGCAGGGCGAAGAAGGCATAGGAGAAGTATATGCCTTTGGAGTGTCTGGTAGTCGAATCTTAGAATGTTAAAACCTAGTAAATGGAAACTGAGAGCCAAAAGCAAGGAACTAAAGTCTACCTAGAAACAGAGTGCATTTGATTCGATGGAAATGAAGGTTATGTTGAGCTGTTGGGCACACTGTGCACGTTTACGTATTCTTTACGTGTAAAAGAGTGAAGCAGTTGTTCTCTCGCTAAAGTTTTCTGCTGGTACATACTCATTCTCCCTTCCATTTTGATCGATTTTGTAAATCGGCCATCTCTGACTCTCTCTCTGTTTGACAGAGCAACAAAAGTCATCGACTACTAGCACAGTATAAAGCTAACCAACCCAAACCAGTCGAAATTGTCCACCTACAACTACTATTACTATGTATTACTACAACATACTTCCATTTTTACTACTCCCGACTTAAGGAACGCAGCAAAATATTATCTGCTCCTCTATGCTGGCTTTCTGGTGGTATATGATTTCAAAAGGAACTCAAAGGAACGTGGAAACGTTTGCGTACGCCTACAGAGATTCAATCCAGTTTTCCAGCAGTATAATGTGCTGCAGACTTGCAATTTTAAGCGTATTGTGAGTCTATTCTGTCTATACCCACAGATTATATTTATATGATGTATATGCATGCATTCAGCATTCATACAATATCTTCACACACACACACACAACAAACACGTTTTATTATAATCCCTTCAAATGCAACTGTCTACGCAGTTTATGTCTGTGCCCTTGTGTCCAATGATCCTTCTTCGTCGTCGTCGTCATTTCAACTGAGTGAATGCGACTGCTTCGAGTTTCTGAGAGTTTGACTTTCCTTGCATTTGCATGGACGGCTGTGTGTACCTTATAAAAATAATGTTATGATTAATAAATCAAGCAGAATATTTTTATGCAGAGCGAAACTCTTATTTATACAGCCTTGACTGCTTCTTGCAGAAGGTGTATCATCTGTATCGCCACAAACAGACAAATTCAATATGTTTACGTCAGCCCAGAAAGATATTATATTCTGTAATGTATTATTAGAATAAATATAATTGGCACCATTACATAGAACGATGTGCAGTGTGCATGTGTTACTATTATGTCCAATTGTCACATAATCACTTGTATGAGGTCTAATAGGTGTGTGTTTGTTTGCATTGACGCTTTACCATTTACAGTCTCAGGTTTACCATTTTCTCCGATTCCGATTTTAATGAAAGAATATGATACGCTAACAACTAGCAACGTGTAGCACAATGTATGGAGAAGCTTGATACTTATCTCGTGTGCAACTAAATCTTGAAAAGCATGCATTCGTGTTTAAGGCAAGTACACAAGACACTGACACTCGCCGTGAGTATGTAAGGAAAACGAGTCAGAGGAGGAAACTGATAGTGATAGTCTGCATTTAACCTATTCCGGGTGAGTGAAATGACTGGGCGCAATTTGTACTTTTATGGCTCCATACTGTTCGCTAATAGCACAGTCAACAGATAAAGAACGAATAAATTGCTTTTACTTCTCTGGAAGAGTAGCAGCAGAAGCACAGGCACAGCCCATATGTTTCTGACATACTCTATATATAATATTTGCCATGGACGTATAAGTAAATAGGAAACTTGCTTTGGAACTATAAATGTGTGTATTATTATTGTTTTTGTTATTTTTGATTTTATTTTTATTACATTTAAATAATACGTGTGTGAATAAGTAAATATTATTGTCGAGTAGAAGTAGGTAGACGTTGATACTACGAATAATTGAATAGTAGGTTATGGTTACTTTCCCATATCATATTCCATTGTACGCTCACTCATTCACTACAAGCTGTCAAGATAAACCTCAGCAAATACTAACATTGAGAGTGGAAAAAGCACGATAATAATAATATTATGATCTGCCTTTGACTTACAGTACCTTGCGACTATCTGTGGGTGTTTCTTTTCATGTACATTATACTACACGTGTAATTGCATTATCATTCACTGAAATGGAATCACATGATTTTTACTCTACAAGTTTGTAGTAATGCTGATAGTGATATGTTTTTATACTGTTGTAGACATCCTGTGATGTTTTACGATTATTTATGAATGGCATTTGTAGACTGTTTGAATAAGATGAATGTTAAGCACTATTGACTCGTTTATGAATATTCTGTGACAAAATTGATGCCGACTTCTTAAAAGGGGATGGAAAACTAGGTTGTGGATGAATTATAATACCCGCTTTGAACAACCGAAAAAGAGAAGATTTAAAATCGTGAACAAAAGCTAAGTGCATAAAGGAATGGAATAAAGGTACTATTAGAACACGTCGAGATGAAACATTATAGATTAATGCAAGCTACACATCAGTTTTAATAAAAGGAAGCATTTTATGTTTTGTAACTTTCTGATTCGATTTGTATAGTCGAAGCTGAAAAGCAATTAGATTACACGTACTTTATAGAAGCATCATAAAATCTCATCGACCTCCGTTCCAACAGGCAATCTGAAAGCAAGGTTAGCTTTTCGAGTAGTTCGTACGTAGCTCTATGCCGTGAATGCGAAATAAATCTATACGTAGCGTATTTAGATCTGCATGATTTGCTATAAAGCAAAGAATAACTTTGATCTTTCCAAAGATGGATTAATCAAGAATTTGCACATATTTGTAGTGAGGGTGAGGCAAACAGAACAAGAGGCTTGAATAGGTAGCAGCTTTGGAGCTGAAAGTTTGTGTAGTAGAGAATAAAATATATAGCGTACGTAGCTCTCGACAAAATAATATGTTTCATTGATTTCTTTAAAAATACATTACACATACATCGTAGATGGCTGGAAAGGTGTACGAAGCACAAGACAGATCGGTACTTGGTACATATGTTTATAATTCAGAAAATAAAATGTGTCTACTGCTATAACTCCTGCTGCAGTCCTTTTTAATCGACGCAGAAGAACTGAGGAGATGGCTATAATGTATTAGGCGAACGCATAAATTATTCCTTAGCTCTTATTAAGGCTTTTCAATAATAAATCACAGCTCTCAAAAGAGTTTGATTGGATACATAATAAGTAGTACAAACATACGTTTTGATAATGGAATAACAAATCGCATTATATGTTGAATATATCGCTAGGGGCTTTTACTGTAATCCATTCTTGTGTATACCATTCTTGGCCCATCAACCCAAGAAGACTATAAAGACAAAAGACGAATTGAGTTTAAGAATCCCTAGTGGATCGTAATTCAGAATGAAGCACCTGTACTCTGTACTACACTCTCATATGAATGTAATGTACTAACCAGAAGAGAGTTCTCATGTGTAGCTATATAACCGATAACTGTGATAACTATTATTATTATACTCACAAGACAATGAAGTGTAACGAATGAAAACTGATCTGACAACTTGGTAAGTTTAGTTTTATTGTAGTTGTCATGCTGGCTGTAAAGTGGGTTTATATTGCATTTTGCAACTTTGCTTCTTTTGGCAATCCCAGATATTATCTATAATATTACTTGTATAATATAATATATATATAATATACACAAACACGTAGGTAGGCAGGTAGAGTAAATTGCCAGAGAGAGAGAGAATCAAGAGATGAATTGATATAAAACTACCTACTAGACTCAATGTATTTCCTACACTCTCACATCGGACAGAAAAGCTTTGGACGAATGGAAAAGATGTCTTGCTCTCGTTTCTATCACGATTAGGTGTTTGCTGTTCGTGTCCTAGTGAGGAGCAGTTGACTGAATTTGACATCTCGATCTCTCGCCATCCTGACAAGCGACAACGGTCACATTTAAGATACAGCTCTGAGCAACGTCAAAGTCTATAAAAACCCATTCAGCTACTATTTACAGCACAATTACTTACTACTACTACTTCTACAAATACAACTACGAAACTAATGCCACTCGTTCCACTCTACAACTGCTAATATCCCTATACTGCTCCACCATTCAACTACTGCAATGTGTCTTTTAAAATAATGTCAATACCTCCGTGCAATTGCAAAAACCTGCAATAACATAATATAGCTCTTAAGTACAAGTTTTACTCGTTCTCTTCTATACTATAGATGTATTGTCGTATAACTTACAATTAAGCTACCAGTATATATACAATTACTATGTATAAACAACATGCGTTTAGTATAGGATTTAATTAGCAGCTCTCTGAATGAAGGTGCTCATTAGTCGAAAGAAAAACTGAGTCGGTTCACAGGAATTTCATTCCACGATGACTACTCTTCCTCCTATTATTACACTCGAGTTTTGTTGTGAAGAAAGAAAATACTTTTACTGCTGCACAAAGGAGACAGAGAGAGTCCGTAGAAAGAGAGCGAGGGAGAGTGAGAGAAGAAGAGAGGTGTAAGTATAAGTAAAAGGTAGATTTTATTTATTAAATACATACAAAATGCTATATATAAAGAGGAAAGCTGTGGCTGCGTGTACATTGAGATTTCAGTAAGGGTGCTCCTGCTGTCTGAGGCTCTTTCTGCCTCAGATCTGCTCTTCTCTCTGGCTCTTTCCGCATCTCCTCACTTCTGCTTCTGTCTGTGTCTGTCTTTCCCAAGTACTGACTTTCACTCTGCCTGCTCAAGTCGAATGGAAATAGCAAAACAGGAGAAACAGCTACTACTCCACGCGCTGCGCCCCTACACACACTACACTTTGCTACAAGCACCAACTCACAGTATTATTACTCCTGTATATTAATTCTGAACCTGTACAACAGAATTTCACCCTTTTCTACTTCTACTTAGAGACGTGCTTACTAAAGATTTTTCTTAGTTTACTAAAAAGTTACTAATT
>JABASD010003874.1:0-17852 GCA_019776165.1 Pogonognathellus flavescens | reverse complement strand
TCAACATTTTATCAACTAATTTCATTCATCATTTACAATTTTCCTTTCCTAACTAATATCCTTGGTAACAGGTAGTTATAGTGTATATAAGTAGTATATATGTAGATAGTGTACTTATATACTTAGAAATGAATTGCATATAAAAACAATAGAATTATTATGATTATGATTACGATTATGATTATAGTAGCACTAACAAGAAATAAACAAAAAGATTTTAATGTGAAAGTGAAAAAGTGGTTTGTAATAAAAAAGCAGTCAAGTTGTCACAAGCCTAATGGTTATTTTATGATTATAGTGTCTTGACTATGCCCCATCATGCACTGCACTAAACTTTAGTAGCCGTCTGGTCTTTAGTAATTTATTCTGCTGGCATTCTCCGCTTTATCATACAAGTCATGTCAGCACTCCTGGAGTAACCGTGGTAGTAGTGAGGTAGTAGTAGTAGTAGTTGTAGTTGTAGTAGTATCTCCAGTTTCTCCAGTAGTTCTGTAGTAGTAGTAGTGGTAGTGGCTCAATCTCAATGGCAAATGTGACTGGATGATTTCTTTGGGATAAAGCATGACACATATTAAATACCTACTACTACAACTTGCCCTTCTCTGTCCGCTTCCTCTGTCGACATTTAGGAAATTCTGTTTGCGTGCATAAAATCCTTACTATGAGGCAATGACATAATTTTCTACACTTTTTACAACTAATTTTTGCACACTAAGTGGAAATAAATACACATAGTACTTAAGAACTTCAAAAGAAAAATATTTTACCACATAAGAAAGGTAAATTTGCACTGTTTCCTTTACCTATGATTTTACTAGATGTTACAAAGTAAAGAGGACACCTTTTGGTAATGTTTAATGTGTACTGAAGTTGTAATAAGTTGAGATTGGGTAGTTTTGATTGATCATTGATACTACACATTGCTTACTTTATGTATGCTAATAATGGCAAGCTATGCAAACACTACACATGTAAGTGAGCTGGAAGAAGACGGGAGAGATTTCTTCTCGTATTAATATCGCGTTAGTATTGAGAGTGTCAGGTTGAGCATACAACTTTTCATAGCCAACTCTGGAGAAAAACGGACCTTTGAACCAAGAAAATCCTGCAATGTTAGCAATAGTAGCGTGCAGTGTAAGTGCAAGAGTCCCGAGAATGACAATCTAGTGGAGCACGTTACTCGAACGGATATAAGTGTAAGCATAGATGAATAGATAAGGTCTGTTATGCAGCTCTTGGTGACTTCACGGTGAAAGTTAGGAGAAATGGGATTTCTTATGAAGACAGCAAAAAAGAAGTTGCCCTAGTGGTGGTGGTGATGGTGGTGGTGGTGGTGGTAGAGGCTTGTTAATGCATGAAATACTATCTGCTATAGGTACGCAGAGGTACCATGTACATAACGTAGGCATCCTCAAGAAGAAGAAGACCTCACTATCATCTTTAACCAAAGCAAGTGCTCTCTCTCCCATAAAATCCAAGTTTCCGTTTAATATAAATTGAGCACGCTGGCAAATGTGGTAGTGAGTAAATGGGATAAATCGCTTTAGCTGCCTAATCATATTCTTTCCGAACACTCAAATCTTTCCCATCCCAGTTTCCCTTCACTTCACTTGCTTTTAATGCTATGAATCCGCGTTTCATATTATATTGCATATTACCCACCGTGTCTTCTAAATATTCCACCTAAGTAAGTAACATAAGCAGTACACAGAGTAGTATTACTAAAATACAGATAGTACTTACTACAAAGTGTACAAGCTGAGGAAAATGCGTAGAGCACATAGTAGTAGACGAGTCAAGTCATCATTAATAATTCATTAGAGGCAGAGGCAGGAAGTGAGTCATTGAAGCATGGAAACAAAAGTGCAAACTGCTACTAAATCCCTAATGGCTTTCTCTCTCTCTCTCTCTCCCTATCTCTCTGTCTAACCCTCTCTATCCACTTTCTCCAAGTGAATCCAATTAATTTACAATTTTGCTGATTTTTGCATATTTCTCATGCACACACAGACAATAGCACAGAGAGGAGACTCTGTACCATCATCATCTTAGCTTACATTAAAATTGTGTCGACTCGTCCTACCTTACTCCAACCTCCACTGTAACTATAACCCCACTATTTGAACTAACAGCAATTTTAATACTTTACCTATATCTACATACATGCGATCATCATCAACAAAGTAATAACATTATACTATACACACTCATAACTCCCTATGTCTCTCTAATACCGCCACTAACACTGTAACTATATATCTGGTTGCTGTATCTAACAAATTTTTTCTTATGCTCTAAATACTGCTCAATTTTAGTTAGAGAGGTAAATTACACGTGGGTATAATACTAAAAGTCCGTATCCATAAAAAATCTCCTCCATCTGCTACTGCCTATCTATAGGTATCCTTATGTGATGTGTGTATCCTTATAGTTGAGTTGGCATTGCATTGCAATCATCTTTTACTCTTTCACCTCACAAACCTACATAACACTAATACACACATAAAAAACTACTCTACTGCATAAAATTCTATACCTAGTACACTCGACTACTGATATACCATATACACATTGTAAAGCGTGTCTATTTTACTTATAAGATGTGGAAATACTCGGAGAGAGCCTTTTTAATGGTACACAGCCCTGGTATTTATTAGCAGAGTAGGTTTCGCCTGGAACGAAGTAGGCATATAGTGGTTGGATGAAAATATATAGGGCATGTCATGTTAAGTTGATAGTATTTGTAGTAGGTAACTTTACCTAAGCAGGTAGCAGTAGTAGTGGAATATTTAGTTTGACAGAGTATTAAGGTAAAAGAAGGTATATTCTTCCTTGGAGTTTGCAGAGGCTAGTGGAAAGCTTCTGCGTCAGAATAGGATTTTTTGTTTCTTGGAGTCTCTCAAGTGTTATACATTGCATGCTTCCGATCCAATCTGTCTGTCTGTCTGTCTGTCTATCTATCTATCTTCCCCAGTGTATCCTCTCTCTCTTTCGGAGTCCTTGCCTTCCCTTCACATATCTTTTTGTGGTTCACGGTTAACTTTCGTTTCGGCAATCGGCTCCGTTATGCATTACTGCATGCGCACTCTGATCTGTCTATTCCGTTCCCTGCTCTACTTTGGTTATATAAGTATACACAATATATATACCTAGGTCCTTTAGTCCTTGTACATAGCCCAGCAGCTTTCCCAGCAGTAGTAGTAGTAGTCCCTTCACTCTCTCTTCTGTTCATATAGTAAAGAAGAGAAATCTTGCGAAACTCAGTTCAACTTACTTTCCTTTCCTTCAGTTGACTCAACTCAAATGTACTCCATTCTATTCCACTCACATGAAAAATAGGATACTACCACCACCACTACTTCTACTACTACTTACTATTAGGTGCCTACACTACCTCCACTACTACTACTACTTACTTTACTACTCTCTACTCCTTCTCTTACTACAACTACTACCACCACCACTACCACCACCTTCTACAAATACTGTAGCTCTCAGGCTCCGGAGCTTTGCTCTTTCACAGTACTCTAAAAGTCTAAAATGTAATATACAGAGTTAGAAGCTATTACTGAGCTTCGGAACCTTTTACACGATTATGTATCTCCTCTATACCATAGTCCTCGTAGTAATACGTAGTATTCTGTAACGGTGATATTAGTTCCTGCTATTCCTCTACCTCTTCTATTTCCAGTTGGTACTACTACTAGATCTAATACTACACTCGTCGTGAGTAACTACTACTAATAGTGGAATTCTACCAGAGAAGTAGTATTTGATGTAATATTCTGCAAGGAAAGTAGAAGAAGGGTCTCAACCATTTGCTAATGCCCATGCACCACCACCACTACCATCAGCAGCTACTACTACTGCTGCTGGAGTACTCTTGGTAGTATGGTATAAAATATGTACCTTAGGCAGAGACTCCTCATTGTACGACTGTTGGTAGTCTGGAGCTGCTGGTTGTAAGCTGGAGAGAGATAGAGTGAGTGTGTAAGTGGAATTTAGCTACAGTAGTAGTAGTAGTTCTCTGGTAGTGTGGTTGTAGTAGATCTAGGATGGTTGTTGGTTGTGTTGGTAGTAGTAGTATGAGAATGGGCATGGTATTTTGTGTTGTGCACATAGAAGAGACATACATATCTGTATACAGGGCACTCGGAGCCCGAACGACCCAGAGAGAAGGAGAGTAAAAGGGAATTGACGTGAGTGAGTGAGCGAGTGAGCTACACTCTGCCCGTATGAAAGGGTGGACGTGGACGTGTAGTTTTTCTTCGCTCTGCTTCCCGAGCCGTTTTGTATTTTACTTTACACATGGAGACAGATATTGTCCGCATCTTTATTCGTCTTCCGTGTTACTAAGTATATTGGGAGAAAGCGAGAGAAAGCACAAGAGAGTCACATCAGTGTCAGAGAAAGCGAAAGAGAGAAAGCTAAGCATTCGAGACACAGCGTTCTCTCACACGACAGAGAGAGGCAACGCGCCTCGTATTATTTAATTCAGCCCAGTCAAACCAATGTGAGCTCTTCTTCTTCCTTTTTCCTGTGAATTACGTGTGGTAGTGCTGCTCTTCATACTTCTGTTCTTCTGCTATCCTTGTTGCCTTCATCCTCATCTCCTCTTCTCTCTCTCTCTCTCTATTTCTCTTTCTCTCTCTCTCTGTGTCTCTCTCTCTTTCCATCTTTTCATGTGTTTTATTCTATTTCTTGTTCTTCTTCTTATTTCTTGTTCTTCCACGAAAAACGGCATCTTATGAAATATAAAATCTGTGTCCAATTATCATCACTATAAATATATACGACCATCACTTACCATAATATTACACAATAGCAAGAGTAGTTCTAGTACAACCCTCCGCATCCTTATTAAGTTACATAAACGTCGTCTGCTGCTGCTACTACTACTCCTTGGAAAAAGAAGACGACGACGAAGAAGGAGAAGAAGAAGAAGAGAAGACGGAGCTTTTTGTATATTAATATTGTGTGCTGTCGTGTGTGTTGTGTCTGTGTAGTGCTCGTGCTGTGTTTGTCGACTTGCGACACCTTGGCAAAAGCTACGACTGCGACTACGTTGTTGTTACAGAGATATAGAATATAATGGTGGGAGAAGAGTGGAAGTGAAAGGAGGAGAAGTGGTGGAAGAAGAAGATTCGGAGATACCTATATAATTTTATAGGCATAAAGACTGGCTTACTTACGTGCAGTGAGTGTAGGTAGGGAGGTCTAGGACATCCAGTCCTGGTCCAGGCCAGACTAGGGCTTTGCTTTTAGGAGCATGGACCCATACCAACGTCAACATCAACACCAAGGCTTTAATCGATTCAGGTACAAGACACGTGTGCAAGCTGTTGCCGTGGTCGATATTGTACGGGAAGTTTTGTTTCCTTTCATTAATAAATTAATTAGCCTTGTCCAACTATTCGATTACAGTAGAGAAAGTAGATTCTAATTATAATATAATGTTCCCAGAAAAAGTCAACCTGTATTGATGAATATCAAAGTAGACATGATTTAATGTCTCTGTATAGTAGTCTGTAATAGATGAACTAGCCAGTACGACGTAGTTTTACCACAACACATATAATCAATATTTATTATCTCTTTCAGACTTAACCTAGGATTTATTTCGCAGTAATCCAACTATATACAATTCTCACACTAGTAGAAACCTTTGCCAACATTCTTTGAATTTATTTAACAGTATTTATGACTTTCACTTTTCTTTCTTCGGTGAAAGCACGAGAATACTAAACATGACATTGAAAATTACCGGAATTGTTTCCGAGAGTGATTCAGTATTATTGCCTTTGAAATGCATTGAGTATACTTTATAAAGAGTCTACTTATTTCATTGCCTTTCTTATTGAGGGAAATAAAAATGAACAAAATTGTTATTAGCAAAAAATATCTCATAAATATTTCAATATTTCAATACAAGATGAATTGTTGTGAGAAAGAATATTTTCGAGTTACTAGTCCACAACCTAGGTTAAATTCTTAGATAATTTAAACCTTGACGAAATCAAAATTTGTAACAATGGTTGTGTCATTGTATGATTTTGCAGTTAGTTGGAACGATTCCTTTTATAAACTTAGGCTTTGTAATTAACGACGCATCTCACCTGACAGACGGTAAACTAATGTAAATCATTGTAGTTGTTTGATGTAGTTAGGTTTGTACTATTTTTTTATTCGTTTCGTAGATTCAGTTTTACTGTCTTACACAGTGTACATTAGTAGTATTATGTAGATCTAGTTCGACATTATACTAAATGAACAAAAAATTATTAACATACATATTTTTTCTTTTCTGCTCCATAAAAATGAATTATTTGTTTATCTGTTGACTTGTTTTATGTAAAAATATGTTGACTAATATACAGCGTAAGATTACAGGGAAATGTTCATGACTAATGGAGGATTTTGTATTTGATGCTAACAGAGAGAGAATACTTGGTACTGATTTGGATGATGTTAATGATCGTCTACATAATGCAGTTGGTGATGGCTGTATGGCTTTTGGCAGCTACTAGAGAGGTAAACCTTGTGAATTTTCTGGCGAAAGTAGAAAAATCTGTTTATTTACTCGGGCACATTAAAATAATCTAACTATTTAAAAACTGGGACATGACTGATGTGTTTGTACTATGAGTACCTATGTGTATGCTTATGTATAATTCATGAATCGCTCAAAGTCCCTAATGTAGTGATGCTTATGGAAATCTCTAGAGTTTCATTTATGCTTTAAAAGGAAGGATTTAAGGATAGGTATGGTATTCTCGTACAGTAAATCCACACAAATCCTTTATCTCTCATGTCGAGTGTTTGTGAAGAAAGTCTTGGCTAATTTGTTTGGATATTGTGATACTGTTGCAGTGTAATGAAGACTTAGCCGAAGGATACTGTCAAGTGTGGATGCACACAGGGATCTTCCTCTTGGCGTTTTATATAATGGAGCTCATGCTCGCTATCTCAATAATAATGGTGCCTCCGCATCCAACGATAAAAAGGGTTATTTTCATACTCACTGGTTACGGTGCCAAAGTCGTGTATAGAGCCTCATCCTTGATGGCCGTAAGCAATTTTATGGATGATCTTAGCCGTCCTCCAGATACTTATAACAATAATAACGTTACTATGTCTCAGGGAAACTTACTCCATTACCATATTCCGTTTCGATACGAGCACGGTCCGCTCCGACCCATAACCTATCCTACCTACCCGCAACCCAAATACACAAACCACAACAATAATAATTATCGTTTTAACTGTAATTACATTCCTCCCGTAGCGCACAGCTATAGCCACAGCAATCATATTCCAAACAGGCCAAATACTCATCCCCTGTCGCAGCCTCCCCTCCAGACCTACACTCACAGACACAGCACCTCCAGACATTCCTCAAATAGCAATTACAATAATTATTTCACCGTTCCGTACCAGTGACACATACACAAAACCCACTATATCCTAAATACATGCATATACATCCTTCTCCTCACAAGCATCCATTTACCAATCATCCAAACAAAATACACACACACTCCTCCTTCTCTAAGACTTCTACAAATAACAGTACTGTCAATATCCTTACACACCATTGCCATCATCATGATCATGGAACAACAAGAAAAAAGAAATACTAGTAATAAAAGTACTATCCTCGTCAATACAATACTCATAATACTACTCCTATATCTAGTAGACTCTGATCAAAACTACCCTCTGACATTACTCTCTCTATGCGAACAAAAAAAAATGCCTAAACGTATCTCAGCTGAAAGGAATTGTTAAGGGAGAGAAAGTACGGGAAATGAGAACAATAGAAAGTTGAGCACAGTCAAATGGAGCCAACAACATAAAATAATAAAGTAAGAAGGGTGAGACGACAATAATAAACTTGGGTAATAATATTAAGTACTTATATTATAGTATTGTAAATGTAACCGAAGGAGCTGAAAGAAAGTATGTCATGGATCTGATTATGAAGTTGCTTTTAAGAGCAGTAATGTAAACGTCCTGCTATGACTGTGAAAGTAATAATGTTATGTAATGTAATTCTCTCTCTCTCTTTCTCTGTCTATGTTTTACTGTGCTCTGCTGCTTACGGGGCTCTCTCTCTCTATGCTGGGTTATGTACCTAATGTAAACGTAAACTGAGTCCACATAGTCAAAATACAAATACAAATACACGACTCCAGTAGTAGTAGTAGTAGTGTTGTAGTGCAATGGGATTTAATGTATCGTAAAATGTGGAGAGCTTCACAACATTCAATGCTCATTGTGTATTGTATTCATGTGCGGCGGATGTGGATGTTGTTATGTACTCAAGTTAAGTGAGTATATCTGTTACTCCGACCCACTGCATTCACACTACAACACTCTACACTAGAGACAAGTCGCAGCAACCAAAACTACAACAAGACAAGGATTTACTGTACAAATCATTCCGGAGATGAGACCAGTACAAGTACTCCCATATATACATACACATAAATACATAGAGTATACACACACGTACATAGATACACTACTAGTACTATAGGACAGACAACACACACACACAGGACTCTACTATTATTATTGCAGAACGTAAGTAAACCTAAACGTAAAGCCATACGGAGATATGTCAAGCTCGCCAAAGCAAATAATAGACACAGGGAAGAAATACTACTAGGGACTCACGGACAGCAAAGTAAGTACACTGCGAAACCAAGCAACTATTATGTACTTTGCTCTCACAGTCAGTTCAGTTCTGTTGAATCGATATCACTTTCTCATAGTGTACCATGAACAACAGTGCAGAAGAAGACTCAACGGGCGGAATTTCTTTTCCCGTTGGTCAGCACACGAAAACTTTCCAGAATTGCTTTACTTTTTACAGAAAATAAAATATCTACGCTCCAAATGACAGTACTCTGACAATAAATACGGATACAAATAGAGGCGTACCTATATATACTATATACATAATATATTACACTGGAAGTGTGCTGCATCATACACAGTGCTTTGTGCACAGATCAGATTACAGATACGACTCATACCACACACGTCTAAATATTTACACTCAACGATAAGTTTTTTCCAGAAATGTTTCGTACCGATAATAATTATTATAACTTACGTAAACACACAAGATATAGTACTCTATATATATAGGGATATAAATGCTTACACTATATATAAGTACGAGTCTTGTGTTGATACACACAGGTATATTGTGTAACATAACAACGTGCTACTCATACTTACAATACTTATATACTTAGATATACTTTACTTTACTATATAAATGCGTATAAGATCATTATTCATATTATATATAAATAATATAAGTATATAACCAGTCCAGTATTTACAACTATACGTTAAGTTCTCACTCGCGGCTAAAAGTTACGATTACATGTGAAAAAACTTTGTAATGGATTTGAATGATGGTTTGTTGGTTACTTACTTTCTAAGTATGACAGATACTTGTTATAAATACAAATCCTTATTACTATATCTATTGATCAAAGTAAAAAGCAACTGCCAATGATATGAATAAATATATAAAGTACCTATAACTGCAATTAAAAACTCTGCAATATATGTCAGACAATAACTACAATGTACTTACAATAATATTACGTAACAATAAATTAGTTATTAGAAAATAGAATGAAGAGTACATGAACAATAAACGAGTTCTTTGCAATCAAAAATGACAATTTCAAACCAATTGCAACCTGCAACAATAAACTTCGATGTATACTACTGGACAATAAATAACAATAACAATCAATACTAACGTAACTATTTACTAACTCTGTACTACTAAAATTCGTAATGATGAAATGTAACAGGAATTATTAACGTTGAACGTGTATTCGTACTACATACATATAAAGGTAAATTGTTAAGAATCTAAATAGGTTAAAATACATATTAGCAAGGTAACTCTATAAGAACTTCCGTGCGTATATAAAAATGATAATAAAAACTACAATTAATCTACAATGATGACAATGAAAATCATATTATGACTATGACACTCAAAGAAACTACAGTACTACTATACTAGTAAAATAAAAAATCAATACTCAAGTGGAAATGATACATATATACAACATACCTATATTACCATAATATTACGGTATGAGAATTATTATACTAACTAAAACGGGCAGAAACTTAGATATACCAAAAAATAAATAAATACTAAATACTAAAAAGTACGAATTTTACTAAGAGTACATTGGAATATGGAGACCTGTACGTACAGACAATAAAACAATACAGAATCTGATTCTAAAAATTAATGTAAGTGTTTATAACATTATTCTAAAACGTAGAGAAAAAAGATGTACCTATGAATTACAACCAGATACAATCTACCATAAAAATATTATATGTACCGCAGCTGTGTGGAGGGTGAAAGGATATCTTATCAAGTCAATAAGACATTGTTATAAAAAATGTTACACATGTTTATGATGTCATATAATGAATGAATAAAGAAAAAGCTAATTCATTGTTATAAATTTGCATTACCGTGGTTAAGATTTCGTTTGGAGTGAGAAGATTTGCACATTATTATTTGATTATATGAACTGTGAAAGAAGTTGTTAATCGCATGACTTGTATACATACTACAAGGAAAAGAAAGAGAAACCTGTTGGATTAAAATGAAGCTAAGCCAAGCTAAGCTTTATCTTAGCGGGGAATATACACTACGAGTAGTGCAACTTGAAGTGCAAGTACACGATATGCTCCAGTTTTTTACATTATACAAGAGATATGCTTTATAAAGGAAGAGATTTGCTGAGAGAGTATGAAATTTTTTACTTGCGGTGATAAAAGGATTTACATGCCAATAGGAGAACACAAGTGTCAATGGTGTGGAAGGAGATGCAGAATTAAATGCGGCTAATTCACCAAATAGGACACTAAGTGACAGTAATGACGCTAAGGCTGCCAAGATTAAATATCCGCACCGAGCCAAACACCACAATGAATCTGTACGTAGTAAATGTCAAATACTTTCACCTATAGTTAAGTAACTGTAGTTCTCATGCGCGAACAACTCTATTTTCCATCTCTCTCTCTTTTCTAAAAATAAAATCCTTTTATATTAAACCGTAATCGAAATGTCCGTTTCCTGGTACATTGTTAGTATTAAATGCAGTCTATGTGTACACCCAAGATTCTGTACATAACAACAAACCAGGAACATTCGCAGTGTGAGTTCACTCGACTCTCGGCTAAAAATCTCGTCTGAAACGTTGCATTCAAGTCTTACAATGTGATTTTGGTTTATTTGTACAGAAGTGTGTGTGTAGAGTAGTTTGTACTTGTGTACTTATTTATTTTACGTACTTAAATGCATAGGCATTGCATGTTTATGTAGGGCTCTCTAGAGAGGGGCTTATTTTTGTAAGTGTCCGTTTCTTCAATATTTATAGTAGTTGTGATTTGTTTAGTTATTTGTATACCTATAGTAAGTGATTTTGTGGACAAAGTGACGAGTTATTTTACTCATGGATGAAGAAGTATGTGGAGATCCGTGGAGGGAAAATAAAAGCGTTACAATGATTTCTTACGCTGACATGGTACCATTCCATTATTTACGTTTTTTATTTATGTATTTGTCTCGTCAAAATGTACGATGAAATGTACTTTATTACTACATGCAATAATTCTTTGCACGTGCTAATGATGTTATTACTACAAATCTTATATCTATGTATACCGTTCACTAACGCCAAGTGCACGTGCTTTAACTCATTAATCGATCAAGCAAGCAAACTCTTACAAACACAATTCTCTCCTGTACAGTTAATATTTTCGCTGTAATCTACTTGTTGTTTTCATAGACGTTTGCAGGTCTGTCAATGGCATTAAGTATACACATTTTTGTAAATTCGCTACCGTATTCAAAGGAAGATTCACAATTATGTAAGTACAAGTATACAAGCAATGTTGTGCATTCATATTCTTTTGCGCTACGAAAATATTGCTAGCAATGTCTCATAAATTCATCATCTTTTATTCATTTCTTCCGTTTCTCAATGTTTATTGCTAGACTGGGGCTTTTAGAAAAATTGCTATGTACAAAATGTGTAAAAGTAAATGAGCAATTTGTGAGACATTTTGAATATAAAGTACGTATTTGCATGAAGAATATGATTAGTGTCGGTAGTTTTAGTGCATAAAATATTTTTTGTGTAGTGCATGACGGAATGGTAATAGTCTTCATGGCTTTAGTCCTCGTTCACTTTATGCAACTGTTTGAAGCTGTGATGCTACTTAGTGCTTCAGAGGTAAATGTCAATAATTCAATTATTCAATAACGATATAGGTTTCTCAATTTCCAAATTGTTTAAAAAATAAAGCTCATGATATATTTTAACTTAGATCACCGACGATCCTCAAGGAGCCATGAAACTTGCCACATCTTGGTCACGGTGGTCAATTTTTTTTATAGTGCTTCTCTTAGGAAAACTAGCTTCCGTTGTTTTCGCTCTGAAAGTTAATTTTTGGTATGGAATCTACATCATATTTATATTAGCGGAAATTGTCATTCGACCACTTTGGAGACGGAGAGTGAACAAATTCGTCACTAATTTAAGAGAATTTATATTAGAAGAAGATATGAACTTCACTCCCCCACGGAGACGTTAAAACACAAGAAAAGAAACTTCCAGCAATCTCAGAATCCTTAATACTATTCTAAAAATTACAAGAAAACTTTCTCTTTACATAAATTGTAAATCGTTAAAAAATATTTTTCTCTGTGTCTCGGGTCGGGAACCTGAAAATTGTGAATATATTGACTATATAATACCTCAGCTGCATGTGTTCACTTTAACATTCAGACATGATTTTTATATACCATAAAACTGATTGTTATACCGAATACGTATGATGAAATGAAACTATACAGAAATAAAGAGCTTTGCGTTCAACGCGTTTAGGAAAATAGTTGCCTTTCGTGCGTAAGCAAAAGTCTATTTTTGACAGCATGAAATATTCTTTAGAGCCGTGTGTGTTTATGCAGCCATGGGTGAACTCAAATCTCCCTTATATATTTATACCAGTAATTATTCTCAGACATTCTGTTTATTCTCATACTCAGTTTACATCATCATATTTATATCCTCACTGCGAATTATTTGCTTTGAACCTCTTTCTATACACCGAAACATTTTTAAAATACAGTTTCACCTTGGCTTTCCACTTCTAATAAAACTGAAGAAATACTATGACTATATAGAATCGTAATCCTTATTTTCTATAAGTTGTTAGCTAATAATATGACTAGAGTGAAAAGTGTAAAATTTTATATGTTTAGTTATAGAAGTTAGAGAGTTAGAGACTTAACTCAATTTAGGTATGGTGTAAGTCAAGTTGCTGTGGCTTGATTTACATGCGTGATAGGACGATTCTAAAAATGTATTTCTAGGCAAAGCAAAGGCAGACCAGGGCATGAAGCCAAACACCGTTACGAATACATATAACGTACTACTCCACTCTCTTTCTTCTACTACACGGCCCAAATACAACAAAGTGTAACGAAAGCGATAGCAGTAATGTTATGTGTTATGTTATGTTATATATCCGCTCTGTCTGAGTTTCCGTTGACAAGAAACGGAAAGTCGGCTTCTAATCTTCCTTTGGAGATATCTATCTATGTTTTTGTGTAGGACAAGGCAGCAGGACATAGAGTCTGCTTCGCCCTGACCTTTTGATGTTGTCTTGAAAGATTGAACTCTCTTTCCCTCTCTCTCTCTTTCTTTCTGAGCAGAGTGAGTCAAGTCATCTTGAAAATCCTAAAACGTCTGTTAAACCTTAACACTTTTTTCCTCTGTAGTTCATTCGCATAGACAATGCAGATTTTATCATTAAACCGTGTCTTGTGAAAACTTGCGACAATACTACAACGGAAACTGATCTCTAAAGCAGAGTGTTTGTAGAACATCAGAAAGACAAAGAGGAATAACTTTATCGTATTCTTATAAATTCTTATAGTCGCAAAGGAAACTGTATTAAATACAAATAATACTACTAGGAGCACACCTATATATAAGAAAAGTGCATGTAGGTACACATTATATAAATACAAGCGTCACATTGCACCTTGTGGATATTTTTATACTTCCTGACTGACGAGACAGATACCGGCACATAAAATTCATACCACGCATATCAGATTTACTACAACAGAATGTTTTGAACCTTAGCAAGTCAAGTTTAACAATACAAAATTGTAAAACATTCTACGTTCTCTACCGTCCTTGGATCCTACAGGGAAACTGTAGTGGGGAATACTAAAGTTGTGTATAAAAGAAGTATTACGTTGTGAAAGGAAGGATTATATTATTATTATGAATTTCCCGGAGTCGGTGGATAGAAAAACTGTAGTGAAAGTTATTGCTTGCGTCGACATTGTAAGTCCTTTTTATGGGTCGTTCTATTCTTCCTACATAAATATAAATGATCGTAATATCCTTTAAGTACATATTTACAATGATGCTTTATTATTTGTGTCAACTGGTGTATTTTCATGTGCAGGTACAGCCTTTGTTTCTTATTTTGCTCAGAGGAAAGGATATTGTGATTCGGTCAAAAGTAGATGATGAAAATCCTCTGCGCTTAAACCAAAGTAAGCCTAAAATAATAGCACTTGATTTATTTCAGGATTATATTCTCCAGTAGAAAAAGATGTATTTATTATCCCATATTATATATACTGACTCTACGTGAGTATACATAAAAAGAATTCTGCTGATTTTTTATTAAAACTTTATATACATTTCCAGGTTCTACCGTCCCTGTGGTGAGATTCGTCGTGATAGCATGTTTCCTACTTATACACTTGACAATGGCATTAAAACTGATAATAGCAACAGAACAAGTAGGTCATGTAACAGGATAAAAATTGTTCCAAGTACCTATACCTATACAACAATTACGCGTAACTATAGTTGATAATTGAATCAGGATATCTAATAAGTTGTTTCTGTTATGAAAATTACAGATGAACAATGAAATCTTAAGTGCCGCACGGCACGCGAAAGTGTGGCAAAACTGGTCGATCGTATACCTGATTCTTCTAATCTCTCATGTATTTTCAAATATTTTATCAGCTGAATCGAAATCGGATATTGTTCAGGCGACAGTGATGGGGATAGTGGAAATAAGTTGGAGACTTTTTGCTATTTATAACGTGGGTAAATTTATCGATGACATTCTGTTTAATTTCCCATCCATGGCACCGACAGTTCAATTTTTTGCGGTGAGATTTCCTGAGCCACCAGATTACTCAGCATGAGATGTTTAAAATATAAACACAGAGATTAATAGCTGATGATACTTCACCACCAACGAACGAGAGTACCTACACACACAAACAAACTTTCACAATATAATGTGCTTACAAATGTTGCTGTAAAATTTTAGTATTTAAAGCATTTAACGTAAATATGATTTCAAGACGCTCGCGAGTACTGAATTCAGAAAATTGCTTTGCAAAAAAATTATATTTTTACGATAATATTATAACTACAACATTATGACTACATACTTCTATACAAAACATATGCTTGAAGCAGTATGCCTGTAATATCTCAATGATCTGTACAAATGGAGCAAGTAAATCGAAATTTTTAAGATTATGTTACGTATAACTTTCTTTGCTATAGAAAACTTTTATTGCTGATTTATATGCATCCCCCGTGTGCACATAAAGTAAGTGTATCCATCAGCTACAGCGTGTGTTATGGTGGTAATAATTCTGAAAGTTTAAATACTTGACTTATATTAGTATGTGGAATCAGGTTGAGTATGCAGATATATCATGCTTAAGACGAATATTTGAAGAAAATGGTTGAAAAATATTGCCCTTAGGATTGCAATTAGAGCAAATGAAGTCACAGTATTAATTTATGGATTAAACACGAGAAAATGAAGAATTTCAAGAACTTCTTGACCCCATTATTTGACTACTATACCGTAACCAACCATATTATATCGACATTGCATTGCCTTCTTTTAAAGGTAGGTACCTATACAGTGTGTGGTTTTCTAATAATAAAAATGGTAATGTTTCCCGTTGTACTTAAAACCATACTACATGAGTTACATAAGTAATTGCGAATTTTCGCCCAAAGTCAACGTTAAACGTGTAGCCCAAGGCAAGGCAATCCACGTTCAGCTGCATCAATAAATATCTTCCTACGGTAACTTTGGCGTCTTCGAACTGTCGTCACTTCTCTAAGACCGACAAGCTTACATAAACCATACTGCGTATGAAGCAACTGTCAATAATTGAGATTATATGACTTACCCGCAACTTCCACAAAAACCGTTATTTTCCTTTCAGTCTTTCTCAATGCACAATCTGTCTGTTTTTACTGTACTTGATTTAACATACGATTCTTTTTACTTATTACTGATTCTCCGTAGCCTTTTCTTCTTTTCTGTATATTTAGTAGGTGTCCGCTATAGTTTTGTTTTTTCTGAGTGAAATGCGCATTTCATCTGATTTGTGGTACCGGAAAACAAACGTTCAAGTGATTGCTCTTGTTGACATTGTGAGTTCCGTTATTTTTATGTGTTTCCGTTGGTATATTTCATTGAAAATTGTATACACTTGTATGCGTTGTGTTGTGTATGTTCAATTCATATTTCTTGGTCTCAAAGACTTCCATTCGGGATATTGAAGATATATTTTGTTGACATTTTCCCAGATACTGGCATTCCTAGCAGTCGTTTATACATCATGGGGCCTCCTAATTAGAATCTATCAAATTTCCAAGGATTCACTTAAAATCGGTAATTGAATGCAACACAATACATGGACCTATATTAACAACTGTATCATATGAATCAATATTTTTAAAAATTAATAACAATGTTTCTTGTGATGCTTTAAAGATATAGATGAACTGGGAGTATTGTTTTCGTCTTTCCTGGCCATTTTATTTACAACATTACAATTGTTTATAGCCCGGAGGCTCATTACTGAAACAAACAAGGTAAGATATTTAATATCGCCAATATACATTATACTTTTTATATAATGCGATTTATAAAGGGGCTCACTGAAATTTTCATCTGAATATTTCTCAGATTTCAGAAAAACCGAAGCATGCATTTAAAGGCTGTCTATTGTGGAGAAAATACTCAGCGTTCCTACTTTTATTATTACTGATTTTTATGGCATACTTAATATATCAGATTAATTTTCAGCTTTACAAGTTTGACTTTTTCATAATTGGGTTTGAAATACTTTTTCGGGGCTGTGCAATGCTGTACATAAGTATGTTTATTAAAGATTTAGCAAGGCTAGTCAGTTCTTGCAAGAAAAACTCGGAAATTCACATATACCCGGATGGCGACAGTCAAAATACTACCATCATTCAAATATCCGACTACTCAGATATAAGTACACCAAGTTCACCATGAAATGCCACCAGCAGCTTTTAATTAATCTCTATACTTGTACTTTCATGCTTGTAATAAATCAATCTTCCTATTAATTAACTGTACAAACAATTGCTGAAGCAGATTATCTGGGTTGATTAGATCATCATAAAGTTGAGACGCATACGCAATCAGTCATACACAGCTAAACTGAAACTTGAAGCAGTAAAGTTTAGTGAGTCTACTTCTATTAAAAACGCTAGCGTAAAATTTAATGTAGACAGAAAATCTATCAGAGAATGGAAGAGGAAACGTGCCGATGTGGAACAATTTGTAGATGAAAGTAAGAGTTTACGCTTAAGAGTGACCCGGAACGAGCACGTGACTTTATGAGTTTTTTTATGATTTCTCTGGAGTAGAAAGTCGAATTGAAAATTTGATAACGACGA
>JABASD010003873.1:0-17854 GCA_019776165.1 Pogonognathellus flavescens | reverse complement strand
ACTTCAGCTCGGAGCTGTCCCTTTTTAAGGATTATCCCTTTTCTTTTCCCAATTCTTTTGTTTACGACTTATCGTGTAGAAACAATTCGGCCGTAAAAAAACATAGTCACAATAGTTAAGAACAGCCTGTTGCATGTAAAACATCAATGAATGCATTATAGAAATCACGCGGAGAAAGTCACCCAGCTAAGCTACGTTTTTATGGCATTTAGGGTTGGACAATCATAACAGATAAATGAGTTGTATATGACCACATTTTATAGATTTCACTCTAGTGTCTGCCTTTGTGGAATTTGGAAAAAAGCATTTAAAGCCAAAAGAGATTTTAAATACACTAAACAAATTAATTGTCTGTAAAGTTACTTAATTGCTGTGTAATTAATAAATGAGAGTCAAAGTTGTCTAGAAAAAATTTGTCGGGTCCTCTCCGTTTGCAAGAAATTACAATAATCAAATTTTATTCTGTATACAACTATGTAGGTGCAAGGTGTGTAATGCATTCCTTATAATATTGCTCACAGGTAATAATATTGCATATTGTATGTATCTTAGAGCAATATATTAGAAACATGCAAAGACAAATTGTATGATTGTATGTATCAGAGAGCATAAAGGGGATTGATTATTTTATTACAGATACATTAGCAAGCTGGACAACGCAACATGTAATTTAATCACACCCATACTTACTTTTGGACATCCGATACCGTCTCTTCTACAGTTATTCCAGTTTTTAAAAGACTTTGTAGAACTCCCTCTTTCTGCTGATTTGGAGCTAATACAACCAGATTTGATCTCTCAACAAAATCCAAAGGTTCCCTCAAAAACGTTACCTGCATATTATATTATTCAAATTCAAACGCGAAAACGTAGTACATACAGATAGGTAATGTAATTTATAATTAATTATTATATACCAATTCAAAGCATGGTCCAGGGAATAAATGAAAAACTAAAGATCTGATATGCTTAACTATCACCATAAACAAGTTTGCATACAGAATTTGAAGGGAATTTCTATACATAAATTGATCTATATACTAGGTACTGCAAGCTTAATCAACTTACCCCTTGTTTGTAAAGTTCTTTTAAAAAGATAATGTCTGTTTCCGTATGGGGGACTAGATTATACATTTTGTGCCCATGATATTGAATTTTGGAAGACAATACACTGGATAGAACACATATTACTAGAATTGAAAATGATTTTGTTAGCATTTTATGAAAATGATATTCTCAATTCAAAACACCTGACAGAAAATCCTTGTGAGGGAATTCATAAAATATAACTCTGTTAAAGATGGCAATAATAAAGACAATGGCAATGGTTTTATTTAACCTTATTCGATAATTAATTTACATTTTCGTTGACATGATCTAATCATTTCCTGTTATCATTTCTATCCTTTGTAAAACAGTATTTCATGAAATTATAATGTATTTCATGTACTGACAGTGGTACTTGATTCCTTAAATGGGTAGGTAGCAGATTAAAAATAAACAAATTGTAAGTATGGTTTTCGAAGCCACTAATCCAATCAATCATCATAATCATCAATCATACGTACTATTACGGAACATTACATATTGTGGTGTAACCTTTACATAAGGTACTTTAGTTTATATATAGCTGGTGGGATCATTATGCTGTCACATACTTCAACAAGCATGGCCTTGTTGAGGTGACAGTAGACACTGATTTCGCTCTATGAGATTTCTCTTTAGTGTTTCATTGCAAGCTGCTTTACAATCTAACTCATATTAAATTTTCATTGTTGTGTGTATGTAATATAGTATGCTGCATCATATTTAACATATTTTGTATGACAATAATAATATTGGCAGCGATTTGATTACCTCAATCAAACGCAACTGAATCCTTGCGAAATATACTGAGAGTAAAAGAATTGCTTGACATGGGCACACATACTAATACAGAAAAATGTCAAAGCTAAAGCTTATAGTTATCTTATTTGTATTTTTTATTCGTATTTACATTACAAACAAATGAATTTTCTTACAACTACATAATATAACGCGTATAATAATATGGCATGTGTTATATTATTACAAATTGAACTAGTATTTAGTATAGGTGAAAATATTCCAGATGACTTCTCTTATCGAAATAGCGGAATACTACATATATATTCCCGAAGCAAAATAATCAGAAAAGATGGCAAACATGTTTGTACATATATAACAATAATTATCTAAGCTAATGTGCTGCTAAGCTAATGAAATATTTATACCGAAAATGGCTTTCATTCTACTTATTGCTGGTTGTACAGCTTTAGACTACCCGAGGGACTCCTTCAGCTAATTTCTGCATGATGACCTTAAAACCATCCATAAACTCTTCTTGGCTAGGAAGAATCTGGTTGCTTGGAAGAAGGTGTCCGTATTGACCTTTGTCGCGTAATTCATAAGTTAATGTTAAGTTTGTTTTGAATGTATCCCAAACATAATCCATGCTCGACCCGGTAGCTCTATCTGCAAACAAAGAATTTGCCTTTATCACGCATTGCAATAACAAGTAAGATGATTGCTACTTAATTTCATTTAGTTGGTAATTGCGAAATGTTTGTATTGTTTGTCAATTTACATAGTAAATTAACAATGTTTCCGGGTGTAAACACGGTGCTATACCGAGCTGCATGAGCATTAGCCGCCAGATTTCCTATTTCCATCTATAAATGAGTAGAATCAAATGGATGCAAATAATATTATTAGATACGAAATTCTCGCCTTACTATTTGATTAGTAGGGTAGATGTAATATGAGTCAAGTAAAGCATTCTAAATCAAGTTAACTTACATAAATGTCATATTCAGGAATTGTTTCATTAGAATATCCTGTTGGGATGAGAATGTATTGCCCTGAACTGTGTAAACTCAGATAAAATACCAGTCTTGATGAAATTGTACGAATGAAGTCAGCCATAGCTTTCGTTTCAGGCTCAGAAAAAGGCTCTGGTCCTCTATAAGTATTTGAACATGGATCCGTAGAAGAACCTCCAGTCGCTGATATGTATAACAAATGATATTCATTTGGATAAAGATTCAACTTTACATTTCAACCTTCATCTCCTCATGCATTTTTATATCAAATACCATTGAACATAAAGTCGAAATTTCGGTTTGGGTCCGCTCCTTTACATCCTGTAGGAGAAGTTGTATTTGAACGAGTTTTTCTCCAAAATCTATCCTTTATTTCAAAATATTGCGGATATAAAATGAAGACAAATTGATCAGAGGCTGTGTTTTACTGTCAAAATATATATTATTACCATTTAGGTAACTTACATTACCAGCTAATGTTAAAGTAATTACTTACGTGAGTAAATGTATATGAATATCCATCAGGATTCGCAATAGGAAGAATGTACCAATCATAATCATCAAGCAAACTAACATATTCACCATTGTTCAATAATTGATCAATGATATGAGTTCCTACAGCTCCAGTAATCCATTCGCGAGCGTGGATATCTACGCAGTATCAGCAATTGTTGATAAAATCACACTGGCAAAGAAAAATTTAGAAAGAATATAATTTGGCTTCTCACTTACTTGAATCAATCCAAATTGCAGGTTTGGTTTCTCCGGACTTGGAAATTTTAATGGCAGTCAAATTTCTTCCTTCATAAGTTATACCAATGTTCATAGTGGACACAAAGGAAGAATGAATCCTCGCTTGTGTTTCCAAAAACTCGTATATCTATGAATTATTTTTATATATTGTACCTATAAGCCCATGTTGTTATATATAATCATCACATTGTTTATAGGAGTGGGGGTCGCGAATTAAAGATAATGATATGATGGCATAAATTACATCGTGAAGCATATGGTATCTGTCCGAAGAAAGGCGTCCATCTTTAAGTGGCTCATTGTTAATTAATTGTTCATCAATCAACCTTATAAGAATAGCATAGTATCATTGTTAATTCCAAATTTTAACATGCCATCATATAAATAGTAAAATTCTTAAGTGTTAAGCCAGCGGCTGAGTATGGGACACAAAAACATACTTTTGCACATCAGGTACTATCTCTTCCACAGTTAATCCAGCTTCAAAAATAGTTTGATGCAAATTCGATTTTTGATGATGTGGAGCCAATACGATTCGGTTTGAACTTCCAATGCGTTCTGATGGCTCGCTTATAAAAACCTCTACCTACAAAGGCCATCAATATCTTTGTTGTATAACTTCAATTCATTATATGCATAATCGTTTATTTTTAAAACACTAACAAACTGTACAATTATGATTATGATAGTAATTAATTGTAGGCCATGAAGGATGGTAGTATAAAAGTCGGATCTGTAGACATTGTTTTGTATGTAACAGCATTAATATAATAAAATACCTTGAACTTACATTTTGTTTATATAGGTCCTTTAAAAATGTGATGTGACTCTCCGTATGAGGAGTCACTTTGTGTATTTTATATCCATCATACTGAATCTTTGATGAAAATGCACAACTTATAAGTACTATGCATATTGTTATGTGTAATAAATGTGGTTTCAACATTTTATGAAAGAATAAGTAAATTCCAACACACAGCAATAAGAAAAATATCTAATTGCAAATTTTTTAATTATTGAATTGGATGTGACTGAGGTTTACTATACGGCAGTAAGTATGATAATGATACTCAATAAGTATCTACGGGGTAATTGAAGCCGTGAGACGTATAAAGTACAGATTTCAGCGGACGGTCAACTTTGACCTGCCATATAATAGGTGGGGAATGCTTAATTCCATGACAATTAAATGGATTGCCGAAGTTTGTCTTTATACGTCTCTTGCCTTCAATTATAACCAGACTAATTGATATAAGTAATAAGTTCATTAAATAAATAAAACGATAGTTTGAGTTTTATCATTTTTATCATACAGGGAAACTCTGATAATTGTCAATTGTCAATATGAAGTTCATTTTCCCTAAGGTTATCCAAATGGTTTTGACAGTTTTCATGCATTTTTATTTTATTGCATGCATTATTATTAGTAACAATTTAACACGTGTACTTAATACGTATAATATGTAGTATAGTCTTTGGACTAAAATGGACATTCGTGCACAGAGCACACTATTATGCAATATATTAGGAACATGCATTGACATTACAATACAATATAAATCAATAGATAGCTTATAGGTGCAAGTGGACAATTCATTAGTTTAAGCAGCTTTATTTCACATGTGTGCCATCCTGATCCATGAATTTTATCTAAATATAATAAGAAATCGGTGACAACAACTCCTGAAAATTCCTCACTTATAAATACACGTTCACGACGTATCTCATTCCCGTCACCCGTCTCTATGAACATGAATGACAATAAAAATTCATTTACAAATTATTAAAATATTATTTTATTGAAGTGTCATGACTACTTTTCTGTTTGTTCGCAAAATTCTTTATAGTTTAATTTGTATTGGGTCCTCAATTCTCATAATTTAGAAAAATCATCATTTCACCAAAACATCGTCACATTTCTATCGTGAAAATAAACTCGTCTTTTACAATCATTCAAACGCTCCAAGAACTTAAATTATCGCTTTCAAATTCCAATTACTGCAATTATACTGTTTCTCCTAATCTAAAGACTCGCTTTCTGACATTACCACAAAAATCGTCATGAATTTAAGACATCAGAGTCGGGATGGTCCGAAAAATTCTAATTCATTTGCTAGGTAAAAAATAAACCACAATTAATTACTAGTGTCTCTGAATTCCAAACTATTCATGCAGTTATTATCCGGCCATTTGAATATTTATTTATCATGTCATGCACGTTTTACTTTTTAGTCGTAATGAGAATGTTCAATCAGGAAAACGAAGGAAGGCTGTAAAGCTCATTGAGAAACGAACAATAAATGATGTACCCATAGAGGTATTTTAAAATACATGAACTTTGCCCGCATACATATTGCCTTGCCTTATCATAACTAATTTATGGTCATTTCATGCTTTATCTTTCTTCTCTGACAGATTCGGGTACATTTGTTTAATTACATGGAACCTGCCTCATTGAAGCAAATGCGATTAGTGTGCTCTTCATGGAAAACCACTATAGACATCTTGGTCGGTCTTCCCGTCATTCTGGACGATTCAATCAGAGGAAATACTTTGTTCGTCGAAAGTGTTGCCAAAACTAGGATCTTAGTCAAAAATCTTCGAAAGGGAACCGCTGGAGTTCTAAATCCTGTGGACCCTGTTCGCCCTCATTTAGTTAAGTCGATTTTGATGACTGGAGTAATACGAAACAACGTTCTTCATGATATAAAGTCATTTAAATTCCTAAGGAAGCTGGTCCTGGAACAATTTGCATTAAGTCAAAGCATCGGCTCAACCAACGAAAATTGTGTGTTGTTTTTTGAAAACCTTCGAGTTCTTGAGCTGAGAAGTTTGTCGGAGACCTATTTGCTATATCACGGATTTCACTTGATTGATAAATTGTCCATGGCGATTGCAGGGAATATGCACCAGCTACTTTCTACTATTGAGGCTCCCCGACTAAAGGCATTGGCTATTGACGGTGACATCGACCAATTCGATCTACCTACGTCCATTAACTGGAAACTGAAGCCGTTGCGAAAATTTTTGAATCAACATAATTCTAGTCTGGAGCGAGTTTTTATTGGTGAAAATAACGTGATAGAAGTTGACGGTCTTGTGGATTACAAGAGTCCCCACGATGAAGTCATTCCCAAAAACTTGAAATCTCTGTATATATCATTGCAGGGAGTAAATCAAAGTGTGTATTGGTGCAAACTTATTAAGTCTCAAAATGATCTCGAGCATCTAGATATAGGATTGATTGATTATCCATTCTGCATTGAAATGCTGCAGAGCTTGCCTTCTGCAATAACAGTTCTGTCTCTTTTCTACAATTTTTACCCAGACGAATCTCTGGATATGACTCTTTTCTCGAAATTTACTCACCTTAAGAAGTTAGAATTGGTTTACGACGGAGGAAGAGCTATCGACCTTATTAACTTCTCCGTTCTTTCTCAATGTAAGAATTTGACAGATCTGGATATCACGCAATGTCTTATCAAGACTCAAGACTTAGAATCTCTGAACATAACCTTGCCAAAGTTGGAATCAATCTATTTTTTGCGTATTGCTCACCAGAAAACACGATCACAAGGATATAAAATAGGATTGAAAGCTCTACAGTCTTTTTTGACACTAAGAAGTCTCAACTACTTTTACTGCGATTATAGAGACATGGGAGACACTATAGGGAATTCAGCCACCATGAATACTCTAATGAAAGAACTGGTAACTTCTCAGGAATTGTATTTCTTCGTTGGAGATGCTACTCCTTGTTCTCATTATCACCACCACCCTGAATTTGATTTGACAGGCGAAAACTGGTCATGAATTAGTTTAGCGAATACTAAAATAACACATGCTCCATGAAATGCGAAGTTTGTTAATGTATTTATTTTGTTATCATTGTTCACAATTTTCATTTTATTTAATTAATTGTTTGATTCAAATTGTAAAAATTAACCTTAGATTAGTTACTATCTATAAGTCTGATATAATGAGTTTAAATTTGTAATGTTGGTAATTGCGTGTAATAGCATTAAATTATTATGTAGGAATAAAACGAATGGTTTGAGTTTCGTTAGTTAATGAATCACGATAGTGTTATGAATTTATTTACTGTCATCACGATAAGTTTTTGTACTTTAATAGCTACGTCATGTTTTCTCATAATTTTTATGTTCCTTTAGATCATTATCATCATAGTATCAAATATGTAGATTGCATAATCTGAGAGTTTGGTTCAGCTTTGGCTTTTAAGTTTGTATCTAGCTTAAGCTATGTAGTAGATGTAGTTTACAGTTTTCCTTTGTATATGTAAGAGAAATATTAATAGCAATGAGTAACAGTAAGTTTTACAAGTACAAGACAACAGTAGGCCAAATATTATACAACAATCATTACGTAATAAGTATAAGGCATCATCATCACTTCCAATAAAAATATAATCGATGTAGTTTGTTTAAGTATATTTATTTGGTATGTAAAGTAAGTGTGCATAAGTTTCTGTTCGATTAAGTCATCCAATCTGAGTCCTGTATCATGTTTCCAAATAATTTTTGCTGTATCCTGGGAAGAGAAAACAAAGGTACAATTAAAGCTGCATTTTGTCATACATTTAGCAAGTTCTTAATGGCAATTGTAATTATAAAAATATCTCTATCGCATTTTACAGTAATGCTTACCGTTGGATCCGTCTCACCCTCAATACAATATTTTTGACCGCTACCTACACGAAAAATAAAAAATATTAATTTCGTTTATCTCAAAAATAAACAACAAAATGTATGTAGTTATAATGGTTTTATATTTTCATGTGACAATTTCTTTGAATTTCATGCTTACCATTTTAATTGTCAGGCTACTAATTTGGAATACAATTACTGTGCACTCAGATCAGTGAGGGTAGTGCAGTCCTTATCATGTAGTAATTACTCTAACATATTGAAGTTATTTATTACACTTGTAGCTTGTATAGATTCCAATGTGTGGTAACATAATATTAATTTTACCGAAGCAAAGTTGTTAACTCTGTCTTGTACAAAATTTGTAATTATGGATTGTATAGTATACAAGTACAATGGCAAATGTGTTTAGTTATCCATGTACATGGATTATCTTTCTGCTATACTATACATATTGGTGATAATTATATAACTTTTCAACCTGTCAATTCTGCTAAATATCTATATCGTAGTAGAATGCGATGGCAAACGCTGCTGGAATAAGGAAAAAGATAAGCATGACCCATACAAATAACCACAACATTTTGCCTACTTATTTTAAAAGAACACAATGCACTTTAATGGAAATAACAATTTTGGTCAGTACTGCAGCAGGATTATGTACGCAACCACAATGGAACACCTGTCTTTAAGGTATTTTGTACTTCTTTAATCTAAATATTTGACAATTAAGTTGTCTAAATAGCAAGTCACTGTGCTGCAATATTAACAATTTAAATCTGAATTGGTCACAACTCACAAGTCACAAGGGGTCTTTGCGATAAGAAAGTCAAATGAATCATTCATACAATATTTGTCTGCATTAAAGCTGCACAGCTTGTTACGTGCAAGCTGTAAACACATTGCACTGTATAAACCATCAGAACAGAACCCATGAAGTTCTTCTTAACTTTTGCTAACAAACTCACTTGTCCTAACTTATTCTAGTCTGTGTCTGTGTGTACATTAAATACCTAGCCTCCGTAAGCCTAAGCCATGCCTGTACATTCAATTTTATTGCCTTTCCTAAACTCATAAAAAATCTCATGCAAGTTATTCAAGGACATACACAATACACATATTATAAGCAGTTTAAATATTATCAAGCATAGGTATGTAAATAGTATGGAGTCAAGTAAGTATGTATTACATGTATATAGGCATATGAGGAAGACTCGGCAGCTTAGTCGAACTCTGAAATAGTGTCAGAATTGTTTACATACTTCTTAGTAAGGAATATAATATCACACGCCTATGTAATATTTGCCAGAAATAATCAAAAGAGTTAACAGATAATTTATTTTACACCTTAGTAAATACATGCGATTTTCATTCATATGTCCTTAGTTCTTGCGTCCAAATTTAATGAATTTATGTGTAAATGTATGTGTACAAATGTTTTGTGACTGCAGTATGTATGCCTTACTAATTCAATTATTTCTAACTGTATATATGTACTTCATAGTACATACAAAGCGTTTTTATCTTGTTCATTGGTATATGTTGAATATATAGACTAGAAATTCAGATTATATAGATATGAATCATGTTGGGTATTAGAAATTATCATTTTATTAATAGCTGAAGCAGTTTCTTCATAGTATAAGTATAAATGTTATTACAAATAAGTATTTTTAAATAAATAATGAGGCCCTACATAACGACGAGACTTGAAAGGAACTCGTTGTCTACTTTTGATATAAATACCCATGTAGAATTGACGAAATCTCTTGTCTCAAAGACTCAACAGAGTTTGCATTGCAGTTGTACAAAATGTTTCAATTAGCTAAACAGAGCTGAAATAGAATATGCAAACGTACACATGTTATTCATGCAGCTACTTAAGTATAGCACAATGAAACACAATAATGATAATTTACTAAGCTTGTAAGAAATTAAGAAAGGAAACAGTTATAATATTACAGTAAAGTGATTCTTTATAGTTTTTTTGTGACTTGGTCTCTAAACTTATTATTTTCCACATGAAAATATTATAGAAATTGGTTTTTAATTCATTAGTTCGGGTAAAAGTGATTTGTGTAATCTCATGTAAATCATTTTATTTATGCCCTCGATCGTAGTAGTAGGAAGTAGTAATGTACGTAATGAGTTGGCTTTCAACACTCCACTTGTACGCGGACCATTACAAGTTTTTGTTTGAGACCGTTATCTGTCGAGCAATTTCACAGAATCCCAACCAAAATTCTTCAAAACTTGGCAAAATTTGTGAAGCTGGCAGGATGAAACCATACTTCCCTGTATCTCGCAATTCATATGTGAAAGCCTTACGGGTGTTATTTTTCCCTATCATCCAATCCATTGACGAACCAGAGGCAACATCTAAAACACGTTTGATTCATATAAAGCTCGTTTTTTTCAATTCCCAGAAATACTTATAATTATTACAGATAAGCATGAAAACCAAAATCTTACATAAAACGTCAGGAATAATTCCGGCCTTAAATGTGGTTCCGAATGGGCCAGCATGGGCTTCTATGGCCTTGTTTGCTAAACGCATCTGTTTCGATTTCAAATCATTTCACATTTTTATAGTAATAATTCATCGAATATTAGGCGTTCATGAAGGTTTAAAATTTAAATACAATTTTACATGCTCATCATAGTGTCCAAATTTTTCGGATGTGTAGCCATAAGGAAGCAAAATAAGTTGACTATAACTGTGCAGTGACAGATACAACTCCGGCTTGTCATCCAAACTGTTAACGAAGTCTCTGAAGGCCTTGGTGCAAGGTTCTGAAAACGACTGACTTCCGGCGAAAATTTCTGAACATGAATCGGTTGAAGCACCTCCTTCTACATGTTGGGCATTAAACATAATAAAATATTTGAACAATCGACAAAGCATTAAAAATATTGCTTGTGTTAATGCTATGTGCACACAAATAATATCTGTAGCATTTATAAGCACTCAATATGTAAATACATGCCTACAGTTGTAAAATATTAAATATGCAGTTCTTACCCATCCAGTGGTAATCAAAGTTTCTGTTTGGATCAGCCCCCATGCATTTGCCATTTGGAGTTCTCGTCTATATAAAAAAAAGGATAAAAAACCATATAGCAGAATAAAATACACAAACGCAATAAAAAATTAACAACTGACATTTATTGATTAGGATAATAATATGTGTACGCATGATTATACCTTTCTCCACAACCTATCTCTTGTATGGCTGTAATAAAACCCGTCTGGGTTCACAACGCTTAAAAATGCGAAGTCGTATGTATCAAGCATTTCCTTACTCGTAGGATCAGATTGATAATTAATTAAATGTTCAATACAACGTGTCAAAACCATCCCAGTAATCCATTCTCTTGCGTGAATGTCTACAAAAAGAAAGGAAAATGCGTTAAAGAAATTTACAAAATTATTCCTATATTAAATCATAAAATGAACTTCATCAATATTTATAAGTGTCTACTACTATAAGGAATTAACTGACTTACTGGCATCCATAAATATTAAAGGCTTTTTACTGCCGTCCGCAGAAGGTTTTGAAAGTGTTAGTACTTTAATGTCGCGATTTTCGTGCGTTTTTCCAATTACAATATTTTTTACATTTAAGTTTCCGTCATTTTTATGTAATTCTTCCAGAGAATCCATGTAAGCATAAATCTGTCAACATAATAAATTAAGTAAGTATCTGTATTTGCATTATTTAAGTAAGAATAAGAAAGACGAAAGATCTAGTTAGACAGAATTGCGGTTACTGAAGATCTACAATGAAAAGAATTATGAAAACTCACATCATATAGTCCATGATACTTGTCCCATGTAAGGTTAGCTGTTTTCGGTCCTTTGTATACTGTTTCTGTATCAATCAATCTTAAGAATACAAAGTAAATGATGGTTCTCTCAGTTTTTGCTAAATTGATATTTCAAATTAGTGTAGGTAGATAACTTACTCTTGAACATTCGGGATAAATTCTGAAATTTCTAATCCAGAGTCTTTTAGATTATTAAAGAGACGAAATTTATCTTTTGGAGTAAGCATTAAGTCTGAAGAACGACCTATGACTGGATATGGACCCTTCCAAAAATGAACCTGAGAACACAATCCCCATGTAAATCATGTAACGATTTAATTAACATACATTTTAAGAAAATACAAATTATAGTAATTACATGTTGATTTCGAAGGTTAATCAGGGTCTGTATGTGATCTTGGGTGCGAGGAGTTACACGAAATACTTTATAACCTTCATATGACACTTTCTCAGCAGATTCCGTGTTAACATTACAAGAGAATATGGTCACAAATACTATTAAAAACACAATTTTCATTTCAAAATACTTAAATGAAAAATAAAATAATTTCGTTTACAATGTTAATTATGTTTTAGTAGCCTAGGCTGGTAGTTTTTATCTTGTCGAAATTAGAATATGCTTCCTTCGACGCAGTTAAACAAGTGAAGCCAAAAAGTTAAAGACTTAAGTAAGAATGGAGTAGAAATAGAACGATACAAATAATCCTTTTGTAACTTAATATGAAACTTTGAACAAATACTTGAACTAAAAAATCAAACAATGAAATATGAGTACCCTTTACTTATGTCATATCGAAATTTACCTAGGCATGTGTCATGTATGCATTGCATTCTTACATTATATTTATTAGAGTCTGGAATCGAACGCCTACCGTATGTAAGTTGACGGTTGACCAAAGTAAAGTGGGTGTGATAAATGCAAAATCTAATTTAATAAGGTACTTTCTTATGTTAACCTTCCTTACGCATTGTTATATACTGGTAAGTATTACAATGCTCATAATATAACTTATACTATTCTTTCCGATGGTACTATGTGCAAGTTAGGGCCTAAAGGATTTGCTTTATTTTAGGAAAACGTCAATATAGGTAGTAGTTTTCTTAAAATAATCCATGCACATGTGGCTTTACCAATCAGTTAATAAATGCAGTATACTCATAAAATTCTGTTTTATTTAACAAATAAAGCGTGAAGTTCTAGCTTGGTATGAAGTTTGTGTACATAGTACAAAGCACTACTTAGAATTGACATTATCTAAGATTACTACTTAAAGCATTTTACATATCAGAAAAGGTAATAATAATTATTAAGCTTTTATTATGAAAACAGAGGCTCAAACTTTTCACTATTGAGAATGTACTATCTTCGTACTTAGGTACACATTTTTGAATTATCATTTTACTATACATACAATGCAATAGCACAGCCTGAAACCTTTATTTGTTTCTTTGTCTTAGTTGTGCTGCAATAGCGATTAAGCTGTCCATGAATTCCAGAGAACTAGGGATGATTTGTGCAGGTGGTAAAATAAATCCATAAGCACCCTTGTCCCGCATTTCATATGTGTAGGCCAGGTATGTGCTGTATGTCGCCTTCGCATAATCCATGCTTCCACCTAATTATAAATGCATTTTTTCGATTACCAATATTCTTACGTGTACGGAAACTCCGAAAACTCAGTAAAATGTAAGCTTAAAATTATAGGGGACAGCTAGATTAATAATACCTGTAGCTGTATAAAGTAGATCAATTATTGACCCCACAGTGAAACGAGTACCATATCTCGTAGCAAGGGCATTTGCTGCAAGTCTACCGATTCTCATCTAGATAATAAAACAGAATTTTGAAATATACATTTCATATTACACGCATATATTTAAGAGCTTATTGCCTCAAATTTGATAAGCATAAAAGAAATTCGGATATAGGAGTTACGTATTCATTATATTCTGTAAATCTATTTGTATGTCCAAAAGGAAGCAGAATCATTTGACTGTAGCTGTGTAAGGACAAATAGAAAACCATTCGGGATCCGATTGATTGCATGTACTGACTAGTTTGTCGGTTTTCTGTCTCTGAAAAAGCTGCAGTTCCAGCATAAGTCTCTGTAATTTATTAGAAAAATGTACATAAGTAAAACATCATTTACAACAGCTAAAACAGATACCTTAGTATACCATGTCTTATTCTCGGTGTTCAATACCTACTTAAAAGCATTATATATGTATATTGTATAATGTATAATATAATTTATTAAATCTTATTGGTATTAGGGAATAACCAGAACAAGGGTTGCTGCTTGCTCCTCCTGTATTCCATCTGTATCCTGAAAATGATTTTCAGATCAAATTAATGAAGATGTAAACCTAATTTCAACTTAAAAATGCTTAAAAAATGTTTTCGGTCTTAGCAAATATCTATTATTGAAGAACTGTACCCCAATTTCTGTTTGGATCAGCGCCACGGCATGTTGATGTACCCGACCTGGATCCTACAATGAAATTTATATTTTAACGAATGATTTGGTGAAAGCCTTAATAATAATATCATAGGTATTTATAACTCGTCCTAAGGTTTACAGTATACTACACTATGACTTACGTGTTTTTCTCCACATCCTTTTCAATTGACACAAACGTAAACATGTAATAAAATTTCACATTTTATAAATTATAGATAATACAGATAAAACTAAATTCTTTACCAAAAATCATTCTGTATATTTTATCATTTAAGATATTTTTCATTTTTATAAGCATCATAAAATATATTATGTACCTGTCAGAAGTGCGGCTGTATTCATACCTGCATTAATTTATCAAAGATTTATTAAGCAATGAAATACGAACGGTTTAACATTAAATTAATACATTTTCATGTGCCTTGTATTGCAATACTCACCCATCTGGATTCAAAACTGGGATGATATAGAAATCAAAATCGTCGGTTAGCTTGACTATATTCGGAGTGTTGCTATTTAGAAGCTCATTAATAAGATACGTGCAAACAGCATTTGTTATCCATTCCCTGTTTAAATTACATGTACATCAAAGTTAAAAATGGCTATAGACACTAGACTTGTTGTTCCTACTAGTAAACCCTTGATTCCATGTTAACATTTACAAAGCAGCAAATTTTTCAAACATATGTTCTTTGTGAATACCAGATAAATATCATCATTTCACTTACCTTGCATGAATATCTATGAAAATAAAATACAACTTATGTAATCAATACATTTACAACTCAACTGCAAAATGATTTAATTAAAAATAAAAATAAATACAGTATTATATGCGATTAAGCATATCTACTCACTTGCGTCTACCCATATGATTGGTCTATTTGTGTTTCCAGGTTTCGATATTTTTATTAGCCGTAAGTCTCTACCCTCGTAACTTCGTCTATATCAGTAAGTAAGAAGCTATTGGTTATTGGCATAATATACAATGGTAATAATATGTACACACTAAATATTCGTAAAATACGAATATTCATGCAATTTCAAGAAATCTTTGCTTACCCGATTGTAATAACCTGAGCTATATTGGGTTTTGCGGCAGCTTGTTCATTTAAAAAAGCATGAATCTGGACAAAAGATTGTTTTGTTTAAAATATTAAGCTTAAAGGATTGGTTAATTTTAAAATAACAACCTTTGTTGGTATATAGAGAAATAACGCTTTACTATTTAAAACTTACAGCTTGCGTGTTATGATAAGTTGTCCATGTCAGTCTGGTACTATTTCCAGCGCTTATCATGGCTTGAGTTTCGTCATCAATTAATCTAAGGAAAAAGTGAGTTTATAACATTATTTCATAAGATATCTCTAGTAATATTCCTAAATTTATAGTTAAGTGTAAGAAAACTTGCTTTTGAACATCGTCTACAAATACGGTAGCAGTGATTCCTTCCGCAGCCAAGTTAGTTATTAATTCATGTTGGAGATGGGGAGGAATCATGAAATCAACTTCCTGTCCAATATTAGCTACTCCTTTCCATACACTAAACTATAAGGTACAAGAATAATAGGAAAGTTTATTAGCTTACTGTATTAATATGAATCACCCTGAATATTCAGGGGTTCATTATTACTATTGAGAATAATTTTGAAAAGAAGTAAAATATAAATAAATAAATAAGTGGAAATCATTTACAAACCCCTGGATTTTCAGTTTCCAAAGATTGGAGTATGTTAACCTCATTTTCATTTTTCGGCACAAATCTGTAGACTTTGTAATTATCATACCTCACATCGTAAGAAGTTACTGACTTCAAAGATGCGAACAAAAGTATTAAAAAACGCAAAATATGTTTCATGATGAGGTTGGAACACAAAGAGTTAATGCATGAAACAATGATGGTGTCAACGGGAGCAAGAAAGATATGTCCAGGTCAAACCCTCGACTCTTACTTTCGGTAAAAATTATTTTACTCCTTATAAAAGTTAGAGAAAGTTATATTATTTGCATGACATGCATAAATCATGCTTAAATGTACTGATTGAAACCGATTGCAGTACAGTATTAGATTGATAAAGTTTTATATAATGCTCCATATTTTTTCATATGTAAATATAGTTCCAAGACTTTGTTTACACTGCATGGTTAACTCATATCTCAGAAAAAAGAAAAATTGTTGTTAGAGACATGTGATGCAATGCAAACAATTAAAAGTTAAAATGCGGTCAGAGTTCTTTGTCTGATAGAAGTAAGCTCATTAAATTTGATTTATTCACCTACGTATAGTGCTTTGCTTGTGCTTTTGCTATACTAATCTCGTTGTTGTTTTGGGTTAATCGGAAAGCAAAGTCCAAAAACTTGTGGGAATAGTTTATTGCAAAGCTAGAAACATCAAAGGTGTTCCGTATGTAGATTATCAACTCTGGTACTGATAATAAAAATTCAAAAGCAAACTTCAAGTTATATGAGCACAATGTACACTTCGCTCAAATGTAGGGTATGATAGTGTATAATGCCCTTAAGCCTTAAGTTATACAATTATTCAGAATGTTAGATTTTACATATGTATATCCGATGTTCTCTCTGGAATATATGCAAAGTTACTTGGATCTTCGTTGTTGAAATCAACAATTCACTTTCAAAATATTTATTGAAACCGGACTGTGTACTTTTATTTTTATGAATATTCACATTATATCAAATTTTTGTCATAATTTTTTTGCAATTTCACGTGTAGTAAATATGAAACAGTAGTATTGTATTAATTTACAAGGTATCAATTTCACTTTCTGAAAATGATTGGCTTTCCGACTCCAATGGGGAGTTTGTTTCCTGGACGAACAACTGGGAGAACAGATGAATCCACTGCTTCGATTGTTGGTTTTCCAACAGCTTCAACTGCAGGTCTGATGACGGGAAGTTTGTTTCCAGGGTTGACAATTGGAAGGATTGATGGCGATCCAGAAACTTGGATTGTTGGTTTTCCAACAGCTTCAACGGCTGGTCTGATGACGGGAAGCTTGTTTCCAGGGTTGACGATTGGAAGAATTGATGGTGATCCAGAAACTTGGATTGTTGGTTTTCCAACAGCTTCAACGGCTGGTCTGATGACGGGAAGCTTGTTTCCAGGGTTGACAATTGGAAGAATTGATGGTGATCCAGAAACTTGGATTGTTGGTTTTCCAACAGCTTCAACTGCGGGCTTGATGACTGGGAGCTTATTTCCGGGTCTGACAATTGGAACAATGGATGGTGATCCAGAAACTTGGATTGTTGGTTTTCCAACAGCTTCAACTGCGGGCTT
>JABASD010003872.1:0-17854 GCA_019776165.1 Pogonognathellus flavescens | reverse complement strand
CTTAACCTTACATTAGACCTCAATATTATGTGTAGCAAATTTGAAGTCTTTAGCTCAAACCGTTCTTGAGTTATCGTGCTTACAGACAGACAGACGGACGGACACACGGACAGGGCGAAATTATACAAACAACTTTCGTTGTTTAATAATTGACGAATTTGAATCCCAGAATTTAATATGCGACCAAAAAAAATATTTGAGGTTAAAATTAGGGCCTATAGGTATATTATGAAAATATATTTTTCGATCTCATTATCTCAAGTACTCCCAATTCGTTATAGAGTGGCACAGCAGTGAAAGTGGTTGGATTATTATTACTTATCCACAGATCCTTATTAGTGTAAGTGAAATTGTTATGTTTCTGCCGTGTGTTGCATATCTGATGTATTTACATGCATAGTATACCTTTTAAGTATATATATATTTCCTCGTGGTATCTATACACATAAAACACTTGATGGTATTATTGTTAATAGGTTTATCATGAAATTGGTGTTGGGAAAGGCATAGGTATGGATTGAAGCGTATTAGTACTGTATAAAGTGAAAATGGAAAGTACACGTTCGAGACAAATGATAGGTAGAAGGTAAGGAGAGAGATCCCGAGTCTGAGAGCACAGTTGCTTAACTCCCTATTAGTATTAGTGACTGGAGAAGCGGGAGATGCGGGAGCAGGAGGTCAAGTAGGATCTAATAAAGCACACGGTGCTTATTCCTGTATACACCGCAGTTCTGCTCCTTTACTAAGCCAGGCATTTGTGTAAGGATGGAAATAATGTGCTGATATTAATAATAGTTGAATCCCCATTCATAATTTACTCGATGAAACATCTGGCTGACTGTTTCTTCTCTCTCATCCACTTCACTCTGCCTTTTTACACCCTTGTACTATATACTAAATTGTAAACTGTAAAAAACTCATTTAGTAAAAAATCTTACGTGTGTGTACATAACCAAAGTAATAATATATTACAGTAGTACGAGTAGTAGTTCTCTATATACTCTTTTAAAAAATATAAGTGTAGTAACTACACACTAACTATGGTAAGTACCCCATTTTTTTGAATTTCTCTTCGGGAACATGACTCCAATCAAATTCTATCATCGTTGAAAAATTCCCGTAATATGTCTTTATAGTATCGCCGTTATAAATGTATTTTCTGTGTAAAAACCTACAGTGGTAGCTGTAAAAAGAAAGACGTACGTGGTACATCGAGCAAGTTTTTAACGAATTTTTATTGTTATTAAACTTTTCCATTATGTCTTCATTGAATTGAGTAGTGGGGCAGAGGCAAATATGGAGCAAAGTCACAAAAACCCATTAAAATATTTAAGACAGTATTTCCGACTCGTAGTAGTTCTAGTTCTAGTATGTATACAAGTAATAGTATGTAATATATATTCGTATATAAGTAATACTACTTGCTACTACAGCAGAATTCAATTTAAGCATGGGGAGTCCAATGTAAGTAAGTAGCCTCTGCATTTCTACACTCTCAGTAAAATATCAGCAGGGAAATACATACCACTACATTTATATTACCAGGGAATAATAATATAATAATAATAATCTTATTAAACAGTTTCTTCTTTGCTTTTAACTTTGTACATTACAATTTCTCCTACTACTGCTACACATTGTAGGTATACTTTCCGTATAAAAGTGTCATAGAGCTTTCCCTGGTAAATTTCTTGCATTAGTATTATTATTATTAGGAGTAGTTCTGACTTTCATCCTTTCTATTGCAATGCACAAGTCTTTTGTGTGTATGTCTGTGTATATATGTACTCTGTACTAGAGTGCCATTATTGTTTGTCTTTTAATCTTACTTAATTCAGATGAAAAAAGTATCCTATGGATATATACCACGTATCAACTATATATATACAAGAAACGAACATTGCAAATTTTCTAAGTACATTAAACTTATCTATAGCAGGCGAATTTCCTGGTAGTCTTCATAATAATAAAGTCAACTAAGGTAAAAAGGCTAGCAGTACAAGGTAAAAGCATGAGAATGTATACATTGTGCATTTGTTATAGATATAATTTTATATAGTTTATATGTTTTATTTAGTTTATAATATAGTTTATATGTTTTATTTAGTTTATAATATAGTTTATATAGTTTATATCGTTATGTGTAGTGGTAGAAGGATGTAAGAAAGAAAAGTAATTCATCTAAAACCCGAAAGTGCCTGTGTGGAGTAGAACTAACTGGAAGTGCTGTGTAGGACTAATATGGTAGTGAAAAAGCCATCGGATCGCTGGAACATTATGATGATGAGTTAGTAGGAGTCGTAGAGAGAGCCTTATGTTGCTGTGGCAGTGCAGAAGGAGCAGTTTTGCGGGCTTGAGTGAAGGCTGCTACACTTTTACGTAGTTTTAGTAGATTGCTTGCTTTCTTTCGCTGATTCACAGTCTCAAGAAAGTAAATACAAGTGTTATATAAGGTGTACTGCAGTAGATTAGTCATGAAAGTCTATAAGTGTATAGGCGTGAGCATAATATACCTAATAGTGTAGCACAATCAGACTAAACACAGGAATTCAAAATATACTTTACAATTTCATTAATGCAAACTCTTTAAACATTTGACTAATTAAAGATTTCCAAGGTATTCAAAGTTATCAAATGTATCGGAAGAATCATGATTCTTCGGATACAATTTCATTGCGCATTGACAAAACGATTCTTTTTCATGGCGCGAACTGATTATAATCAACGAAAAATGTATCGTCGAAATAGACGATAAAATGGATTAATCCGATTGATTATTCCGTTTACCATTCTCCTCCGTCAAGAGCTCAACTGAGGTGCTGTAAATTCAAATTGGAATTTCAAGACAAAAAAGAAGAAAAACAATTTCGGTTGAAAAATTGAAATTTGCTTAAGATTGAAACGAAGAAACAAAATACTTGCATAATAATATTCTACAAAGATTTAGTGTTCTGCAACATTTCATTATTTATTGTTGGTTCCTCATGGTCAAGCAGTACTTCAGGTGCAGAATAATAAATAATAATAATAATAATAATAAAGAAAATTAGGTATGTCATATGTTAAACACTAATTATTTTCATTTACATTTATAATACTGATCGAAATGTTGTAAAAATAATAAGGAAATGAGTAATATCTTCGTCTTTTAAAATGCTGTCTTCTGGATTAAATAATCATTGGGCAGTGACATTCTTCTAATGATATTCTCGGCGATAAATAATTTGAAAAAGTTTAGTTAAAAACATAAGGTATGTTGGATTTGTTTGAAAAGTGCATATAATAATCTAATTAAGCAAATAATCAGAACACTCGGAGTATCCAAATAATCTGAGCACTCAATTCTAGTTGTAGCTAAAGAATCGTTACATCGTTAGATTCGCTACATATGATTATACTTTGAATACCCTTATTATATGGGAAAACCTTTAAATTATTACTAAGGTCCTCTCGGCTAAAATTCTATTACAAATTAATTTTGCCAATTATTTTAAATGAAATCTAATTAAAAATTTATGAAGTAGATTAATTGATTTCAGTTTTAAGATTTTAAGATTTTGAAGCATTTATAAGTATTTCTTATCCTCATACAAAATTTAGAAATATTTAATTATTTACTTAGAAATATTTACCACAATAATATTTTGCTTACTATAATTTCTCTTTATATTTGTATATTAGGTATTAAATTGCTAGGACTTCTGTATATAAATCATGTAAACTCAATTTATTGCTAGGTATTTGTAGCCAACTATTTATAATTTATATCTTGTAATATAATTTACGGATTTAGAAAACTAGGTTTGATAGATTCTTCCGTAATCGGTTAAAAGCCTGGATTTTGGTTTCCTGGCAATGTATTGCCTGAGTAGTACTATATATTGTCTGCTAAGTGAATGCATAATAGATTATTTTGGATATTAGCTAAAACATAGTGCAAAACTAACCCAAGGTGAAAGAAAAGTTAGCTTGTGTGTTTGCAGATTATGTGCCTAAAAAGAAATACATGAACTATTTGTCTAATGTATTAACTAATAAGGCTAAAAACACTACTGAAAGATTTACTTACTTGTAAATACTAATATAACACACATACACAGACATACATTTGACATAGCTTTAGTATCTCATACTTATACTTCACATAAAATATCATCATATAGAACAACCAAGCTTATCATATTACTAATATTATACACTTTAGGGCATTCCTTTTAGATAAATAGGCAAACGAAGCACAACCATAAGTAATCACCATTTATTATTACTATTACTCATACTAATGGAATGAGTAGAATGTTATAGATGTATTAGTAAATGCAGTACCTACTATAATAATAACTAATAACAATAATAGTTCTAGCACTGCACTTATTCTACCTATTTATTTACGGAGGAACTGTGTCTAATAAAAATTAAATAATAGTAGCATATCATTTTATATTATTTACTGCTCCTGTGATGTAGTAATTACGATAAGAAAAATACCATTACGTCATAATATGGTCATACAACAAAAATGAATATTTAAAAACCATTCTATTATATTAGGTTTATGCATTTATGCCAGATAATTATCAATCTTCGTTTGCACGTGCAATTTTTATATTTAATAAAGCAAGCTTAATTAATCTGTTTTATTAATGCAGGATTTAAAACTTGAATTATTTCGTATTTAAAAAACATTGCAACAGTAAATAAAATGTTGATTAACTTGTGATTTGACTTTCTATGAATAATTTTCAGTTTATGAAGCGTTTATTAAAATCTCAAACAAGAAATTCACCAAGAAAAATTCTCTCACGACAATAAATCCTGGAAACCCTTCTGTAATAATTAATGTAATGTATGTAAATGAAAATTGAGCTAGTAGAGTATATGAACGAACTATGTAAATTATTTTAACACTTTCTCCCTGCTCTCTCTCTCTCCCTTTCTCCCTTTGTGATGAATATTAATATAATTATGTCGTGCACAAAATTTTTGTCATGTAAATGAAATTGTATCGTAAAAAGCGGAGTTGCTCTGTTTAAGTACGTAACTACTTAAAAAAGCTGTAAATTTTTGATAAAGTACATCTTATACGTCGCTCACTCCTTCCACCATCCACGGTGGTCTCTCCCACCAATAATAGCTGAGTAGTTGAGAAATACGCTGAGACTGTTCCTGTACGCGATATAATATTAATATTTAGCTAATAAAAGAGATTAGGGTCTACTACTAGAAGGATTAACTCATGTATATTTTAGTTCTTCGAACGCTACACACTTACATTTACAACTTGTATATAGAAATGCTACATGGTCATGTATGTATACACAAGACGATACAATCTCATTCTCATCATCATCTCTACTTTTTTACTACCTCTCTCACCCACAGACAATACTTTATTAGAATTCCAACTCAAATGCATGTACAAACAACAAGGTATACACTGTATTATACTCAAACTAAAAGAAAAGTTGCTAAACCTAACGTATAACTTAATACTACCGTATATAAAGTCAAAAGTACTGTATATGCAGTATATATGGGAATATAATATTCTTCCTATACAGTACAAGTACTCCTTGTGTAATATAAAGAGTACAGATGGAAGAGAAAGACAGAAAGAGAGTCTAACTATGAACCAGACTGCATTTTTATTTCATTTCCAATTTTCGTAATGAAAAAAGCTTTCAGCCTAATCAATCCGAGTCGGCAAAAGAGAGGTACGTTCTCCAAAACATTTTATACGTGTGTGTACGTGTACTCCGAGGTAGGACAGCTACAGGAGAGAGTTCCTTTTATACACACAGAAACAGAGTTTATGAGTTCCTATAGGAAAATACATGTGAGTGTAAGCTAGTATATAAGAAAATGTTGTTGTTGCTTTTTGTACATAGTATATGCCTTCACTTTGCCTTCACTCACTCACTCAGAAACACACAGCTAGAACTTAACGTGCTTTTAAAGGCAATTGCAATCGACGACGAGGACGAGAGACAAGCAGATAATATATAACTCTCATCCCAACTAAAAGTAAGCAAAGTGCTCAAACACATTGTACTCAAACTACATAAAGGAGAAAATGGAAATGGTAGGAGCTACTCATCCTCATTGTATTTACCTGCACTCCATATACTTTCATTATGTTTACGTCCCCAAACATACTACATCGGCTAATGATATCAACCAAACGAACCGAAAACCCAAACTAAAGAAATTACCTATACACCCTATTATAATATTGCTCCAAATAAAACCCAGTACCTAACAACCTAGAAAGAATAATGAGCAAAACCCATTTGGAGCAATCATTTTACCAATTTTAAAACGTATAAATTTTAGTATTGCATGGAAAAATATTAAATGAAGCTGTGTACATAGATTTTAACACTCTATAAAGATAACGAATAAAATTGCTATAAATTGTTGTGTATTAAGTATCAAATAGAAATTATATTAATTTGTCAGTGTAGGCTACTATGTAAAGGTAATCAATTTTCATTTAGCCGCTTATTTGCAAACACTTATTGCAATTAATTAAGATAAGTAAAAATTAAACCTTAAGAAAATCCCATATAATTTTTGCGGGCAATTTTGTCTGGCATTCTTTCCTTTCCGCGAAGAAGGTATTGGAATATAGGAAAATGATATTGATGAAAATATTTTATTATTTAAAAGTTTTCAGCAGCATAAATGGCAAAAATAACTAAAATGTAAATGGCAGCAGCTGTTTTGTTCCCCCTGTAATTACCACGGCACTTTAGCGTCACGTGTGTGTCAGAATGGATTGGATTTGTATTACTGTTCAAGTCAATAGCGTAATAACACAGTCGACCAGACACACAATAATCACATTCTCTATATATTAGTAACTCATAGTGTACAGAAGATATATGTAGGTAAACCTATATGATATACTTATGTATTACAAGGGGAGGGGGAGGAAGAAATTAGTTCCAAACCGTAATTTAGTACTTTACTTACAATAATAAAATAATATATGCCTATAAATACCTCCTATATATATAGTATGTGTACCGTATATTGGTATAAGTGCACAGCTTGTAAATTACAAGTGTATGTATGTAGCTACTTGAATGGTTGAGGCTTGCAGTAAGAAGTAAGTGTAATTTTGTTGAAAGTAATAACAATGGAAGTATCGGAGCCCACATAAGAGAACACACGAATGAGAAGAAAGGGAAGGAAGGAGATCAATAGCCAATATCATTTATTAAATATTCCCCAGAGTGATGGATGGAAAGTTAATCTCATTGCAACCACTTACGTATGTACACTGTAATGTAACAATAACGCAGCTTCTATACACACACAAACACACATCAGGCAACAGAAGTAGCAACAATAACTATCACTAACTCACACCATTATTCTTTTCTCTTTTATTATTAATACATTACTACATCCTCTGTTCTATATTTCAACGCACAGAGAGATATACCCAGTAAAAGTACAGTACAGCTTCGACTAATAAGACCACACAGGGGAAATTGATTTTAAGCAATCTAAATTATACACGCTATACAATAGCGGTCGTCTTATTTTATTTTACTACAACACAAAGCCAGATAGATACTCATTACATAAAGTGAACTTTCGAAACATGCCAAATCAAAAAAGTCAATATGGTTAGGGTAAATACTAATAAATACAACAAAAATATAAAATTCCCCCTTCTTACCATAGTATGTAGTAATAAGAGGATTTTCTCATCTTTTTTATTCAATTTTATGACAGAAAGATTTTCAAAGCTCTATATAATGTATAGACTTCTAGATCTACTTTAAAAAAAATTGCCAACAGATTCAGGGAGATTTGCTAATTATAGTAATTAATATTTTAATTTTGTCGGTTAATAACAAATTATTCAGACTTGGAATCGTTTCTTATATACAAGTTTATTTTTTATTTTTACCTATTCGGGTTTTTTAAAAAGTGGGGAAAATTATCTATCAGATTCTTATTATATGCTACAATATGTTTTTTCGGTTTACTTAAATTTTAAAAATTCAATTATTAGAACCTAAAATGATTTTTGATTCAATTATTGACTTTAAATAGGGTCAAATTTGTCAGATAAGCATTTATAAACTATCTTTATACTTGAATAAATTTAATACCCCATAGCTCTGAGAAAATATTATCATTATGTAATATGTAATACTTTAATATGGCATACCTTTAACATTTTATTGTATGCATTTAATATTTTGCTATTGTTTCATGAAGCCCGTATATATCTTTCAGGTTTTTTCCATCTGTCAGTGAAAGAACTACAAAGAAAAATGTAATTTTTGTCATATTATGTTGCATATTATGTGTCCATGTCCATGTATATTTTCCTTCGCCTTTACAGTCCAGTTCAGAAAAATGGTTTGATAATATTCTTCTTTTTCGAGACCCCGTGGATAACTACAAGGCTGATTCTGATGGGCGTTTACATTACACGTATTGTTATTACTCCATAGTACATTGCACACATACACTTGTATTGCTTTCATACTAAAAAGCAGTTCCTGGCAGGAGAGTGAGACTCTCGTGGAGATTTGGTTCATGGAAAATTCTTGAACAAGTCGGTTCTGTAGTCCGTGTAGTAGTAAAATAAAATGTAAGCGATCATGTCATTTGGCGAAACAACATTGTAATTTATTGACAATCCGTCCAATGGACAGACATGTTAGGAGCAGCATTTTTGACGACTCAATGCAAATAAGGCGAAATAAAATAAATTCCTTATGTTCAGCTTGTCTCAAGTTGTCAACTGAATCGAAAAAGGCGAATTCTCCCTGCTGAGACTTACCTGACGAGCTGACTTGATGTGACACATGGAAAACAACAAAGCTGTACAACCAACAGACTGAACAGAACATGAGACACATGAGAAAACTAAAACACACACACGCAGACCAGCAGTCATAGACAACAGAAAAAACAGAACTTCTCTCTGTACATACAAAGCAAACAAAGAAAAAGACACAAAACCAGAAAAGAAAAACAAGACATGACAAACACGACTGCGACATTCATAATAACATGTGTATTACTTATCATCGCGTCATAATAATAATCATAAATATTGTAATACCGTCAAATTTACATAAAAACCTTTATATAATATTTATATACATATAACAGTGCAATATAAACTTATATAGGCATAGGAAAATTAATACCAAAGGAAAAAATGGTGTATAATTTTTATTTCACCGAAATAATATTAAAGTTGGTAAAGACAAGCCGCTTGAGGAGTATTTTGCAATTATTGGATTATTTCTTGGCAGAATACACAGTAGTGTGTGTGCATTGTAATATTAAAGTGTTTGCTTTAAGACACAGGTTTGCTTTTGTCTGCTTCTGTAGTTTAATATTGAGTTACATTAGCTGTGTAGTACATGGAGAAAAACTGACAAGTTAGTTATGCTCAACTCACTTGAGATTTGGTTTACCACTTCTTCCACTATACAAAATGCCCCCGCTGTTCCAATAAAATAAACTTGAAAGCAAGCATCCAGTTTGTATACTTCTTCAGAGTAAACTCTGCACGCATATATGATTTTCAATATCATATTATTATGCATTTTAGGATGATACATTGCTGGTAGGTGTAATAAAATGAAATATATCGCAAAAAAATTAATACTTTATTAACAAATACACAGTGTCTATACGCCAGAATGTAATAGAGACGTAAAAAGTTCTCAGGGAATATTCTAAATGTTGAAACCAAATTGATTCAAAGTGTATTTTGTGTATGTAACATTGAAATACCATTTTGAATACATTTTCAAGATTTAATGGCTCAACATTTGCAAAATGTTGAAAATACAAAGAAATACATAAAAATATGAACATACAATCAAATTTGAATAGTTTCAAATTTGATTGTGTTCATAACAGGAATAATATATCTTTTTAATAAGTAAAATAAAAAGTCTTAATGTACGTAGTTATGTTATTAAAAATGCACTTAATTTTAATTTTTAACTGAAATTTCTAATTAAGAATAAAACGAAAATCTTTAACAAATAATTCCAGTTAAAAGTTTAATTTTTAGCAACATTAAAATGGTGGTTTAAAAATTTGCAATTATAAATCAAAAGCATAAAATGTGTCTCAAGCATAATAATTCTAGACTTTTTTACATCTCTACTGTCGTAATACCTTTAAATTCTATCTGATGATATATTTTCAGTACATTATATACACTAGAGAGTAATTTTCTATTATTTTCCAAGTCTTTTTGTTCATTAGGCAGGGTAAAATCTGAATGAGACTGAAAATTGTGAGCATTGTATGCAAATTCACAATCAAATGACACACACACAGAGGACTACGTTTTGAATTGAATGCATAATCCGTGTCACAACTACATGTATATTCATTCATAACAAAAGGTAGATAGGCATATAAGATCCGTAACACAAATTAACGTTCTTATAGTATTTCTTATCCTTTCTGTGTGTTAGAAGAGTACAAAAGGGAATAAAGTGTGTAAGAGAGAGATGTGTATTGAATTAAAAATCAAGTCTCATTCTCATTGTCCTAATGAGTCAACTTATCTCTGTCTCTCTGTGCTTTAATGGCAGAAAAGAGTTGGCATTATTCTGCGTGTAAAAGAGTAGGTAGGTGTAGTCTATATAGGCCTGTGTGAGATGTGCATGATACTTCATATCGGCTTATTAAGTAGCGTCAGCTACTTTATAGGAACGGGTATGATGTCTGTCTGTCCGTCTGTCCGTCTGTGCACAAAAATTATATAGCATAATACTAGCTATTACGGGATATCCGATCGTCGGCTCTCTCGCAGATTGTATCTGGTAGACATCCGCCATCCATTATATCATTCATAGTGATACTTTCCACATTCTGAATAATAATTAGTTAGATTGATGGTTGAATATTAATTTTAAATATTACGCTTTCAAAATACAGTTTAGACAATTAAGTTTGGCTGGCGCTACTTCGTAACATTTGTTACAGGTGTAACAGTTTATTCTGAAATAAGAAAGAAAAATAATATGAAGAAAGTATATTTTCTAAAAGCAACATCCTACATCAATGTAACAATGAAAACGGATATGACGAGTGGGCAATACTAGTAGTTAGTAAACAAATTGTCAACTTAAAGGTGGAGTATAATATAGTCATTTATTAAATATCATCAATAATCACTTGTCAATTAATACAGGATAAGTTAACCTTTATCAGAGCAGTTATAAAGATAGCTCGTATTATATAACGCTTTACATTTTAAAATTTGTTGTTATAGATCTGTTAATTTTTAACATTACACTTCATAAATGAATTATTGTTCCTTTTATAGCTATATCGTTACTATTTCGTGAGAGACATTTTCGGTTTCTGAAAATAATTCTATTACATAAAGCCACATTTAATTTAATTTTTCTCAATATTTATATCATATTCATACTCTCCGTTTGTACTGCTACCCACTACACATAAAAATATTGAAAATCTGACATTCTTTCTACAAAAATTACAGATTTTGCTGATATTGCGTGTTCATTAATCAACGTCAAGAAATTACCTACCTACAAAAATAAAGTTGCATTTGGTTGTGCATGAATATATTAATATTTTATTAATATATCATTTTTTTAACATTTTACACTCGTTTCTATTTTGTTACGAATTCACAGCAGATCATTTTAAGCAGCATTTATTTAGAGCTTGGTCCAGATCGTTTATGAGACTCTGAGCACCTTCCAGCCCTACTGACAGCCTGATGTAATTGTCAGTAATTCCCAAATCTTTACATTCTTCCTCATTCAACATGGCGTGACTCATCTTGGCTCTAGTACACAAAATGTCACAATGAAAATAAGAATTAAAAGAACTAGTAAAACAGAAGAGTTTATTAATTACTTACGGAATAGTCGCAAGACTATGATCACCCCCCAAGCTTGGAGCTTTGAGAATGACTTGAATATTGTCAAGAAATGCTGCAGATTCCTTAAGTCCTCCTTTTATGTAAAATCCAACCATTCCACTACTTCCAAGTTGTTGCTTCGAAACAAGGTCCCTCTGAGGATGAGACGGCAAACCTTTCAAAATTCAATCCCCAACAAAATGTTACAAAATTATTGCTCGTATAATATAATTTCTCCTTTTACTATAATCCAATTGCATTTTTACTTGATTACATTTATACGAGTATTATGAATTCGGACAATTACCAGGGAAAACAACCTTCTGAACATTCGGGTGAGTTTCCAAAAACTGTGCCACTTTCAAAGCATTTTTAAAATGTTTTTCCAATCGAATCGGAAGTGTTTTCAAACTCCGTATGGCCAAATAACAATCAAAAGCAGAAGGAATCCCACCCAAAACTGAAATGGCAAAATTTAATTTTATTCCATTTATCAACCACATCATGTTAAATATTTCTAACTTGAATTTTGATTTCATTATGAAGCACCGTCAGGTACTTTATAGGAAAATACGAATTTCCTATTAAGACTGTAATGTGACCTCACCTGCTTGATTATGACGAATTTTTGTATGCAAAGTATCGCAGTTGGTAGTGACAGCCCCCATGATGATATCTGAGTGACCCCCCATGTACTTTGATATGGAATACACACACATGTCCACTCCAAGTTCAAGAGGTCTTTGATAAATCGGAGTCAAAAATGTGTTATCAATCACAACCATGATCTCCTTGCTCAGTTTACGTGCACCTGCAGAGATTTCAGCGATGTCCACAAGACTTAGAGTTGGATTTGCGGGACTTTCCATAAAGATGATCTACACTCAATAATGCGGTGTGGTACAAACAAAACGGCGGACAAATGAAGACCAAATCATGAATAACAAAACAGTTAGCTAATTTACCAAACGTATATGTACCTTTGTGTTTTCCTTGACAATTTTCAAAATTTCGGATGATTTAGTGTCGGATACAAAATCCACCGAGATCCCAAAGCGGGCAAGTTCCTTCAGGAAAGAAAAGGTTCCTCCATAAATCGTTTTTGTAGCCACTATGTGATCTCCTTGTTTTAAAGATAAAAATATAGCGCTAAGAGCAGCCATCCCGGACCCAAAAGTCACAGCTGGTAAATAAAATAGTAAAGTCAAAGTTCAATGATTGAGTTATACGTGAGTAACTTTAGAGTGAACATGATTTATTTTATTTCCATGCAATTCCTTGGTGCACTCACCATGTTTAGACCCTTCCAGTTCACTGATGAACATTTCCAAATGATTTCTCGTTGGATTTCCATATCTCGAGTAGATGTACTCCTCCTGCGTCCCCAAATAAAAATAAAAATAATTTTTGTTTATTTTCTTGTTAATAATGAACTATAATCATATTTCGGTTTTTACCGGATCCGGATTTTGTTCGGTGTCGCAGTCACGGCCATAGCCTTTCAGCAAATAAGAAGAGGCAGTTACAATTGGAACAGCAATGCATTTTGAGTTGGTTTTGTGAGGATTTATACTTTTAGTGACTGCCAATGTCTGCAATTCGGTGCTCACCTCACCCCAAGCAGAGGGTTGGTGACTGCCAATGTCTGCAATTCGGTGCTCACCTCACCCCAAGCAGAGGGTGATTTTTCCGGATAAACAATTTGAGAAGAAAACATTTTCAAATTAGGAGACTTTAAATGTGGGGCAACAGAGTAAGTATTTTGGGGTTCTCCCCCTTTCCGGAACAAGGGGTTACTTGATAAAAGTTTGCTCAGCTTCTCGCCATTGAGCCCTCTCCAAACGCCTTGAGCCCCTGCCATTTTTTGTGAATCCTAGATACACCCTTGCTAAATTAAATATGTACAGTCTGGAGCGGTGATGAAAAGAATAAGCACGAATTACTCTGAACGAAATTATCTACTGACTCCCTTCGTAATTCAGAAAATCAAACCCACATCTGTTTGTGTGTAATGATAATTGCAGAGCATCTTATTAGGAGTTATATATAAGCAGTCTTAAAATAAAGTACTTAATTAAGATTGAAGATTAATGAAATATTATACGCCTGGTCAAGATTAAAGCCATGACCGCTTCTCATTTCTCACCTATTGAACTATTACATAACATCAGAAAGATAATAATAATTATATTGTGCAATGTTCGACGTGTGGCTAATTTATAAGTTACTTATAGTAGGTATAAGGTGTGATAAGGAGCTCTGATGGTGTGATATATGATGTAAGTGTAAAACTATAGTGTAAAACTGCAATTAATAAAGTCAAATGTCATCACCGTTAATGTATCAACGCTTAAAAGTAGTTGCCCTCTCGCACTCTCACAGACTATACATGGAAAGCATTTAATGTTTAAGTAAATAATTATTACTCTTCTATATCCGAGATCGTTCAAGCCTCGTAAGCCCATACGTGGATAAGCCTCTGAAAATAGGTCTATCGGGTCTAGTATGTGTCAAAGCAAGGGGAGATGGAATGCTTTAAATCTCCGTTATTCTATTATTTCTATGCACCCCCATTTCAGCTACTTTAATTATTATACCTAACTATATACTTACATTTCTGTCAGCGAAATGTTGTCTTATGAAATTCTGCTTAGCAATTAATTACACAGATAGCCGTGTCAGCATAGCAAGAGCATGAGCAAAACATTTTAAAGTAGATCTATTACCTATATATAATATAATATATATATAATTATACTAATTGACGGATATACATTTAATTATGTACTTTATCCATTTACTTATATTACTTTATAATTTACCTATAGATTGTGCTATACACTACACACTCTATTGACTCTATATACTAGTTTCAAATATTTAAACTCTTTAATTAATACTCAGCTTTATAGTACCTATAAATATCAATATTCCTATGAAACTTTATGGCTTCGCTTATACTTACTTAGTAACTCGCTACGCTTAAGTTGCTAATAATATTCAGTCGCTTAAGTAAATTAATTTTGTAGTATGATGTGTAAACTCCATTGGTCATGTCATCAAAGAAGTGAAACTCATAATATAAATTCAAGACGCTTCGTTCAACATGTATGGATTTTTTTACATACATACAATACAAACCTACTTGCTTTAGTTTTATTGATTGCTGCCTAGTGCATATCGCATTATCCCCTTTCGCTAAATCGAAATTGAATAATGGGCAACTTTGAGACTGCCAGAACATGAATTGTATGGGTATGTGCTTACTCTGCTTACTAAAAAGCATGGACAGTTTTGAGATGCGAATTTTGTTGGTCTGATTTGTGCAGCAGTAGTTGTATACAATTAAGCTTCTATAACTCTGACGTTTGTTATTCGAGGACATGTATCGAATATTATAATATTTATTTAATTTATAAGTAATGTTTGTTAGAGTTATGTGAAATGAATTGTGAAATTGCAGAGTTTATATAATTGCAAAATATGGTATTTTTATTTATTCATAAATTATTCGTTCCATATTATAATTCCCGAATATCCCGAACGACCGCTACTGTGACTCACTATATAGAACTCTTACTTGCTTATTATTTTCCTTTCGTTGCATTTAAATTCCTTAAATTACATATTTAAATGTCATTGTTTGAGCTGCATAAAGTTCAAAAATGTTCCCATTTCTTTTAACAAAAAATGATTATTATTATTTTGAATCTGAAAGGCTACCACCATATCATAAGTATATTACATATTTAAATGTCATTGTTTGAGCTGCATAAAGTTCAAAAATGTTCCCATTTCTTTTAACAAAAAATGATGATTATTATTATTTTGAATCTGAAAGGCTACCACCATATCATAAGTACTTATCATGTATGGCAAATATTATGACGAATAAATCGATAAAGTTTCTTTCTTCTCTTGACATAGTTTATTCATCAGTATTAGAATTGAGCATAGGACAATCTATATGGGAATGCTCTGTCTGTCCATCTGTGAACACTCACACAGTGTCCGTGAAACTCGAACTCTCTCACTTAGCATAGCACAAACACAGCACAACTACACTATTCAGCTTCAGCAGCATATTCAAGTAATAACCACTGACAGTTCCAGTCTACGCAGAATATTATTAATTTCAACCTTAGTTGTAGTTGTAAATTCAAAAACAAAAACATGTTAATTAACAAAATAAAGAAATCAGTTCTTTTACTTTTACTACATTTTTTAATCTAATTTTCAGTCGTATACCTCAACTCTAGTTACACCCTGTTTAACACAGTTTATTACCAATTGCGAATTATTCAGTCTTAACAATAATTTAATATAATATACCTTTTTGGATTATAGTCTAGCAGTATACTTTTCTTTGGTTTGATTTTAAAGTACATTTGGCATTTCAACAATAAACCAAAGCGCAAATTCAAGAAAAACAATTTATCCAAGTGTTTTTGTATATTATTATATCAAGGATCCCTTTATAAATAAATAAATAACAACGTTCTTTATTTCCAAGTATTTTAAAAAGGTCAACGCAATACCCCTTGAAAAGTTGACGAAAGTATAAATAGACAAGATTAGGTGCCCGCTTGGGTAAATTAATTTCCATTGCCATACACTTTGGCAACTATTGCAAAAATGAGTTCTCGATGGACCAGGGGTGCATTGCGAACAAGTCTTAAGATTTGTGACAAATGTTGGTTTGGTCCATTCACCTACAACGAAGCAACTGGAAAAATTGACATCGTTAAAAATCCTTACAGAATATATTTGTGGTATTTCTTAAATTTAGCATTGGGGCTTTTGGAAATATATTTCATTTTGTTTTTCATGGTGCAATTGTTCGTAACACCAACTCCCTACGACATCGTCTTGACAATTCTTAATCTTCTGCTGTTCGCTATAGGAGGAGGTGTTTTGTCAGTCAACGTCTCCTCACTACTGTCCATTGAAGAGTTTCATTATATTTTCAACGTGTATTTGTACTTCGACAAAAAATTCTCTCGTAAGTCATTTTTAAAATTGTATTTCAATTAAGAATGCAAATCTCGAGTTGTTGTTCTGTTACATAAAATGTAGTAAGACATTCATTTTTTCTTATATCATGAATGACCGGCATTAGGTACTTTGTAGTACTATGTAACATGTACAATAATGTTTGCAACTGTAGACACGGTAAATTGAACAAGATTAAGCAAAAATAAATTTGTGCAATTTGTAAGTATTGTAAGTATTCTATCTTTAAAATCTATAAATAGATTTATTTATAGATTTTAAAGATAGAATACGTACAAATTACTTGTTCAATGAATTCTGGTAGGTAATTAATTACAAATATTATGCAATACATTACACGATTTCTTTTATAATTTTCTTTTATCAGTCGAAGTTATAAAAGAAAATATTCCAATTTGCAAAACACTCAAACAGTTTTTAAATACTTTTATGATTAATGACGATATTTGCATTGTAATCAAAAGAGAGAAAAAATGAAGACAAATATTTTTCTATTTGATTAATTTTGTCAGGAATATTTCGGAAAGATTTAGAGGATCGATGGGGAGTATTTGACGTAATTGGATTTAGTTTGAATTTGCTTATTGTGGTGATGCCCTTGATCGTACTTTGCCTTCCCTGTATTGTGTTTCTACTTGATGACCATCCGGCGACGCCTTTTCTAGATTTCATCATCCCTGCCTACTCACATCACATTTTGATGAACATTTTTGCCTTTTTCGTCATATTGGGCTTTGGTGCTCTTTTTTATATCTCCTTTATTTTGGTTTTCGTTTTCATGATTTTGTACATCACGTCTTTTAATTTCTTCACCAACATCTTCATTTACAAACCTCGGAGATATTTGAAAACAAATTTCAATATCGATTCCGCCGTAAAGGTTCACGCAATGCAGTACTTGATTTCCGTGATTGGCAATGGAATGGTCCGAATCGTTGCTCC
>JABASD010003871.1:0-17854 GCA_019776165.1 Pogonognathellus flavescens | reverse complement strand
CTGTCTAGTTGTACCCAGAGGTCTCTTCTCTGTACAGATTCAAGCATGTGCTTTAAGTTAAGACTCCAATTATACCTGCTATCTTTTTCTTTATCCTTCCATCTCAGGAGGTTAAGGAAACAATGCAAGTTTCTATATACGAACGAATAAAGTCACAATGGGAAAGTCAGATATGCTGCTAAACTGTCATGCTGAACTCGGAATTTACAATAAGAACTTACCTATAGGTACATTCTGCCCTGTACCACCACGTTAGAAAGATAAAAGTAAACCCGTGTCATAATGTAAATATAAGTTGTAGCCGGTTTCCTTCTGTCTCTAGGCAGATGGATGAGAATATTCTGTACTGTAATTTAAGGCTGGGACAGACTACAAACCGAAAATAAAAGTTAGGAAGCATAATACATCTATAGAGTGTCTAGTCTCTACTATATAGTCTGAAGCTATATAATAGTAAATGTATAAAGAAAAACCTAAAAGGACAGTAGTAGTAGTAGTAGTGAATAACGTATATATTTATACTACTACCACCACCTTTCTTCCCTTTTTCTCCATTTTATATAGTAGCGTCTCTGTCCTTCTCTTTATACACGTTATTACGAGTATGAGTGACAAGACAGTCATGCAAGTAGAAAGTCAACCCAGAGAGAGAGAGAATCTATGGTACTTTAGAGATAAATGATAAAAGTATTATATAAGTAGTCCTACACAGAAGTGTAGTATGGTAGCAGAACGACTACTACTACAGTTACTCATGTATACATGCATGTGTTATTAAATTTTGGCAAAACCGGCGAGTCCACGGAAAAAGCGGGTGTGGATCGCAATCAATATGAGACAAGAACGCAGGGTCTCTTCGCTCCTTTGCTTTCCACAACTCAAACTGTGCTCTGCTCTCCTACTATAATAATAGTAAGCCGTAAGAACGGCCCGACCCGGACTTGCATGAGTCTCTTCCTTCAACTACTACTACTACTACTACTACTACAACTACTACACACATTACACTGTATATTTCTTCTGTGTGTGTATTTCCACTATGTGGGCTCTCTCTCTCTCTCTCTTGCTGCTTTCCTTGCTTTTCCTTTGCATTACCCCATCCTGACTGACTGCCAGCCACTATTTCTCTTTCACATAGGATTTCGAAACTAGGGCATACAAAAAGGACGAGACTGCCAGACGGAGAATTCTACTCTATATGGCAGACAAACACCACAACCAGCTCCAAAGTACTCAGGTTTTTGTACTTATTCACATATAGTAAAAGACAACCCTATATGATATATACCACGTACCTAATGCATCCATTCACTTACTATATCTATACACAAAGAGACACCAGCTATACATATACATACAACTGGAATTTAAGAGTGGTAGTCTCCAATACATAGAGGCATTTAACTTAAATTATAGAAATAGTCATGCCAGTCCTATACTGTAGGGTCTACACTCTATTTCTGTCGTATTACTATTACTACTACTCACTGTACAATGGAACTCAAGTAGTAGCAGTTGTATATGTGTACTGGTAGTATGTAGTAATCGTAGTAATATTTGAAGGAACCGTAATGTGGTAGATAGAACGATTTGTCTCTCAGTCCTTCAGTATATTCTAGTCCTAGTTGTAGTAGTCCTCCAGACTCTAGACAAGAGAGAAGACTCCTTATTTCAACTTGACTACACTTCTTCCTTTCGATGAAGGCATGATAAAATCTAGTGCAGTTTTTATACTCGACTCGATCTGGAAATAATATTGTCATTCACCTTCAAAACGCGACTAAAACATCATAAACAACTAACTGCTTATATACATTTTTGCTAACTACTACTTTAACAATTTACCCATTAAAAATTGAATAGACTATAGTAGTACCGGAGTAAATACTGAAGTAATAATTTTACTTTCACTCATTGTTGTCTAATCGAGCAAACTATACTATAATAACCTAAACTCACTACTGTGGAATGTGAAATTGTAAAAATGCCTATAATGCATTTACGATGAACACAGTATAGTACTGTAGAACTATACTTTTTATTTTGCAATGTACAGAATAAAAATCAATAGAAATACGGAAAACAAACAAATGAATTCGAATGCAATGAAACGTAATACCAATATGATTCTTTATAAAGTGGGAAAGGACTGGCATATCTGTGAAAGTATTCCAGTACATTAGATTCGATATCGAATTCTCATTTTTCCTAGTTGTGCTATGTGTTTTGTATTGTGGAGGTATGCAGGAGAGTATTTTATACACCCTTGTGTACAATAGATCACATCACAACACGTCACAAAGGGAATACCAGTTTGTGTTCACTGGTCTACATAAAAGAACACCATAGTACAGAACAGAACAGCAGGAGGACACAGTGCATATTGCTTTCACCATTCCGAATTAAATTATAAACGAGCATTTCCTTCGGACTGCAGTAGACTGGACAAAGCTGTGTGTGGAGTTTTGTATGTGTGTGTGTGTATTTATACATGTACTATGGTATTCGTATGTATGTATGGACTACAGCCGGACTGGAGTCTCCGCTCTGGGGAATTCCAATTCCATTCCACCAGCTCTCTCTCTCTCTCTACTTCCATTTTATTTTTCAGTATGACAACACATAACGTAAATACGCCATGCACGAACAAAGCAGCAGCCGTAGTGGCAGTTTACTCTACTTTCTTACTTACAGACAAGTCTTTCTAACTACTAGTAATATTCTTTCATGGCTATACTTATATACTTACTGGGCTCACACGGGATTAGTATTAACACCTAATACAAACAATAAGATGGACTAATAATTCAGCTAAAGTTCGTTATGACATGTTCCTACCCGTCTGGGAGAATCAGACACCACCACCTCTCTACTTAGGTACCTTCGTCTATACTGATAGTTCTGGCAATCAGCTAATCACTCACGTATAGATTCAAGTACCTATATGTACTTCGATTATAGAAACGAAAGTACTATGCGACAATTCTTCATTTTACTACTACTATTGCATCTATATCAAATCGACGACGCTGCTGTCGTGACAAAGACAAACCCCGACATGGACTTCGCAATGGTCGTGTGTCGTGTCTCGTGTGTATGTACTTGGTAATATTTTAGTGTCTCGTATATACTTATATTGTATGCAGTAGTAGACAGGACAGTTTCTGTCTCATATTAAAGTAGGTAGGAGTGTGTGGTTGTACACAGTACTTGAAATTGTGGATTGCATGTTAGGAATAATTATTCCCGAACATTTTCCCCCTTTCTCTCAATTAATAATTATTTATCTGTGTGAGTATAAAGGGAATGATGAGAATATTATTCGTTTGTAAATTACTCGCAGTAGTAAATGTAGTACAGAAACAATGTATTTTGTGTGTACTATCTATATACCTTGTGTCTACTCGGTTTATAATTTGTGTGTATACTGTTACTTATGCTTTCTCTGGAGGTTGACATTCGTTGGGTTTGCTTTCATTGCATGTAATTTATACATTGACTATAATTATGCGGAATTATATCCCGAGACTGTGAGACGACAACGAATTGGAATTGGAACTGGAAGTCCAGATGGAAATGATGATGACTATGGAACTCTCAAGTCAAGACCGAAACTGTATTGTGATTCATGCAACATTCGGGAAAATTCGTTCACTAGGATAATAACGTATATATTTATAACTACTAATATTCTAGTACTGCTACAGTAGTAAGGTAGGTACTGGTATAAAATTTGATAGCGTTTGCTTTACTACGTGGTATAAATACAGGGTAAAAGGTTTTATTGTGAGAGAGAGTAGAACGAAGGACAGAAGAGTAATTGCAGTGGTCGTAGAGTAGTAATAGTAAAGTAGTACTCACAATTGAATTTGAAGGTGGCAGTCCGTACAGTAGATTCAGTCAGAAGAAATGGTAGCTATTCCAATTTCCAAGGTACAGATAGAAATAGTAGTAGTAGTAGTATGTAGTAATAAGTAATAAGGACACACACGGTAGTATATATTTGTATTTCAATAGAATTGAAGCATTGAATATCTTTCTTTTGCACTATCAACTATGACATACCATAGAATAGAGAACCGAAGGAAGTAGGCTGAAGTCAAACAGAATGTAGTGTAAAGAGAGCTGTTGGTCTCTTAGAATTGGTTGTATATGAACAGCACACAGCTCACAATCAGATCGATGATTTTCGGTGGAAAAATCGATGTTCTCCAACTATTTTATATGGTCGCGTGTATGCGAAATGTGAATCTGTGTATAATATGGGGCTTTTGTCGACTCTCTTTCTCTCTCTCTCTCTTTTCTTTGGTAGGACTATTATTTTTTTCTTGTTATTACTAATAGCGTCTGGTAGTGTGTATTCTTTTTATTTTCTTCGTGCCGTTCTATGTAGATCGTAGATTTGATTTGACACGACACGAGAGAGACAGTCGGGTCTGAAAGATATTTGAGTTGACTTTATTTGGCAAAAAGGAACTGTGGAGACACGAAAAGACACAGAAAATAGCACAAACACGAATTTCTCTTTGGAATTGCCCTCTTGCTAATGTAATCAATGATCAATAAGCTAGGCTAGGCCTGGTCAGACTTTGTTCAACTTGACTACTCAAGAGAAACTCACTTCACCGGCTCAAATCCTCAAAGCCGGTAAGTCAGACTAAAGAAGTAAAATGAACTGGAAGAATCGATCCGAACCGTAAGGATCAATCAATCAATCCACACTTGTGTGAAAATGGAAACGAGAGCAGCGAAAAAGGAATCTACCGCTTAACTTTCGCTTTGAGAGAAATTACACTTTGCTTGACTTTCGATGTGAAAGAAAGTAATGACTTGAGACTTGTCTATTCAAGTCAGACGTGTAAAACGCTGTGAATCAAATGAGATATTTATTTTCTCTTCTTCCACACACTAAAAGAAGCTCCACACAAGCGTAAATTCTAATTTAGAATTTTAATATTGTCAATACAAAGACACCTTAAGCTCACTTAGGAAGAAAAGGCTTAGACGGACCAAACCCCAAACCAAATCAAGATCCGCTTCACTCAACAAGGTAAACAAAGTCAAAAAAATATTTTGTTTAACCTATTTTCTTTTTTGCTGGTAAGGCAAGCCCAGTGTGCGATTTTAGTAGATTTTTGGATGGTATTCCTTTGGACTGAGAAGCCTTAGCCAAACCTCGGCCAAATTAGGCCAGGCTTTCGAAGAGAAAACTACCCAGCGGCAACTTTCACAAAATGAACATTGTAAATATTTTCACGATCTACACAAGTAGTAAAAATTTTGATGATTTTGATGATGATGACGAAGACGTCGACGAGTTGTCAATGAGACTCAACTTGAATGTAACGTAAAGTCTGAATCCATTAAAACCGGCGAACGTCAGTGTAAAACTGCGGAATCAATTGTTTTCCTTGTACTTTCTCCACAAAGAGAACATAAGAAAATGGAAATCAATTTGAACTCACTGTTTTAGACCCATTCTTATTTCTTACAGATTTTCAATGCGTGTATCGGTCGCTAGTGTTCTCGGAAGATTTGTGAAGGAAGGACTGGTTGGTTGGAGGAGCAGGCAGGCAAGGCTAGGCAATCAGAATAATAAGGACAGACGAGACGAAAACTACAACCGGAGAATCCAGAGCCAGACCAGACCAGTGAGGGCAGTCAGGGAGCGGCAACAACGAGGAGTAGAGAACTTAAACGGACCGAACGAAAGGAGTACCACCACCACAATACCTCGACACACATATACCAGGCATACCTAGTCGGGTTGTATTCATTCCTTGGTGCAAGAAGAAGTACATACATACAGACAGCAGATATACCACGTTACTACATCAAACCAGAGAAAGAGAGACGGAGCGAAATGGAAACGAAACGGGAGGACTACATTTCCCCCTTTCCCCAAGAACTGGAGCATCAGCTCAAGAAGACTGCTACACCATACCACACCACTCGGATATTTCAGCCAGCATTTTCTCTAAAATCAATCTGCGCCAACATCCGTTGCGCGAAACTCAGCCGCAGCCACATTTACACATTCAAAACGAGCATCAGCACAAAAGAACCCGAAGAAAACGTGAAAAATAAACTAAAATTAATATGACTTGACAATGAAGTAAAACTAATTTCGAATACCATCAACTGTAGTACCTACTCTCCATCATAGAACATTAGCCAGAACTCTTCCCAGCTCCAACGACCATACCACAACGCACATGAATTACAAAAGACAACAACGATTGTATTTTTATGTGAATGTGTGTTTCCACATTAATAAGTAGATTACATAAGAAGACTCGCTATATCGGGTCTGTCTACTTGATATACGGTCTGCAGTAAGTACTCCAACCATTTCAAACATTATTTATAACACACAGTCCTTCGTCAGTACACACAGACATTGCTTTTATCTTACAATTTCTTTTTTTCGCACGTTTTTTTCAAAAATACTACAGCCCAGACATCATCCAGAGAATTTTGTTGCTTTCAATTTCATCACAACGAACAAAACTACTTACTTTTACTTATTATCTCAGATTCATACTTGCAAATACATAATAAAGGATATTTCGTTTCCGTTTCCTCTCTTCCAGTTTTATGTGTATAGGTACGTCTTCTACTATACTTACGTTACTTTTATACCTACTTAGTTCCAGTGACTAGATAAAAAAATGTAGGAGCAGTAGTAATGTTATGCTTTGCTGTATGTGCCACAGTTATGGAGTGACTAGAATCTATAGACGGAGTAGCCCTTACTACACGGTACGACAACAAAATCTGTCTTCGACTTCTACTCTTCTTCTTCTGGAAATGTTTCCAATAGTTCTGACTGTCCCACTCACCGCATCTTTAGGACTCTCACAGACAGACAAGATTCTTCCAACACCACACTCCTCGTATTATGCTACAGCTGTAGAAGTTCTAACTCTATTCTATCTCTTTACATTTACCAAAGCATTCTCCCATACTGGTTCTTCTAGCTCTCTCTCTCTCTTCTTGTCTGTCTTCTACTCTCCTCTTGGCCTCATTAAGTATTCTCTTCTAATGGATCCTTTTGCCAAAAATCACCCTCCACAAAGAAAACTTTGCAGTGTATTATATTATATTAATGTTACTGACTGCGACTATGTTTATATATCTCCATACACGTATGGAGGAATACCAGTAAAACTATTTCTCGTGAAAGAATAATACTAGAAGCAATTCAACCTCCAGCTCAAATGTGTACGAGTAGACATCAATTCACACTGGTTGACTTTCTCCCTTCCCCATTTGTCGTTTAGAAGGATATGCTGTAGCAAACCCCAATGAGATGAATCTTTATTTAAAAAGTATACTTTTGCCATCCCTCCATGTCTGTATCCTTTACCAGACTGGGTATTCTAACTAAAAGGAAGTTTTCCGTCTGTACTATTAGTGAAGTAGTTCTATGTGTAGGTTATAATATATATAATATAGCTCTACCTTTTAGTAACTTTTACTACAGGTAAAGGTTTACTACTTACTTTACTTACTATTGCATTTATTTTAGTAAAGGCATATGTCTGTATAAGTCTATGCCTTTTGTGTATGTCTAGTATACTGCAATGAGTTAAGTTGCAGCCAGAAGTGTACAGAAATTACCTCACCTCTTTAAGAATTAAAATGCTTCAATTCAACTCAGGAACTCCGGCTCTGTCACTAATTTCGTATCCCTCGTTTAATTGTTAGCTTAGCAATTTGTGCTGCTTTTCTCGTCACTTTAGTTTGGTGTTCCAAACTCATTCAGCTAAATTACTCAACTCACTACCTTACTACTACACAAGTCTACAAGACCAAGGCTTCTAATCAGCAGAAGAAATCTCCATTGCTCACTTACATTTAGCTTCAACAATACCAGCAGATCAATAAATGCAATGAGAGTGTATTAGCTTTATGCATGTAGAATTTAAGCTTATAAGCTTTCCTGCATATTATACTCTTAAGTTAAAGTTTAGAAACGTTTGGTAGTTTTTAATACTGTACCTTGTATTCGTTGTTGCCTTTGCAAATTTATCATCTCCCGTTCAACTCTCGTCAACTCCATTTATTTCCGACGATAATTTACATCGCTATTATTTAAACTGTATATATTTCTCTTGTCATGCTAAGTCACTTAGAATCTGATTATGAATATCGAATTTCAGTTAGAGATACACACTACAGCTTAAAAACGTGGTATAACCTTCGTAACTGAAGTCATAGTAGTGTTGATAGATGTTAGTATAAGTACACAAACATTCTGTGTATTTACTGTAGGTGATGCTATATAAACTAGGTACTACTACTACCAGGCGCGTGTAACCAGTTTTTGGTTCAATGAATTTAGTGAAATCGTTCAACCAAAAAACACACAGAAAGTATTATGTAGCCTAATGAAATAAATCAGAGCAAGACGCGTATAAACATAAACGAACGCCCACACTTTCTTTAGTAGTAGTTACAATTTTATTAGCTACTACATGTACATATAATACAATATCGGAAGCAAGACTCTCACATTCATGACTGACTTGAGAAAAGCGTTCCAGATGAAGATTGCTTATATTTTATACGTAGCATATGTGCATGTAGGATTATCTATGAAGGAGTAGGACATGGAAAAGCTATTCCTTAAGAAAATATTGCAGAGTTAATAGTTATAAGAGGAGATAAGATGAACTCTCAGTGAACTGAATTATCATTTACTTCCACAAACCGTACAGATGACGATGTGGTGGTATGTCAAAAGAGTCCACAATTTAGAGGGTTATATTGTACATGTGTTTGTTATGTAGTCAGCTGTCAATGTCATTTACCATAATTTAAAATATTTACATGAGCCAACGTGACCAACCAGAAAGGAGTAGGGAAGAGAAGGCCATCATGAGGAGTGATGCCTTCTACCAGCTATTGACTAACGACACTAATAGTGTGTGTAGATAACCAACTGTCTTTCCTAACCGAATGGAAATTTTCCACTTAGATGATCATGTTTTCCAAAAGAATATTATAAGGCTGTTAAAAGTGCTGAGAGATGGTTACTTACAACTTATACAAGATGTGCAATGCAAGCAAACACAGCACATTTAAAAATTGTAAAGTTTTATACTCTACATAGTAGTGTATAAAAATTGCCAGCCTATAATACTACTCTATAGTGAAAGATAGGCTGATAGTGATAATATGGCTATTTTTTATTACTGCGTACCTATTACTGGTAAAAGAGAATTTTTATATGGGAATTGTATATAGATATACTGCATTCTTGTTAATGCACCAAATGAAAATCATTCTAGTGTATAGCCCGACTTGACTTTATATATTTCTTTTACTGCAGAGAATTTATTTTGTATTTGTACAAAGGGAAAGTTGTTATAAGAAACTACCTACCTTTTACCCATACGGAACAATATGAAACCTCTATCTAGGTAAACAAATTATACTCTGACAATCTTTAACATTATATTATGAATTATAAATGAGCTGGGAAGGAGTTTCATGTATGATAAATTAATTCCTTGTAAAACTTTTCTTTGAGAAATGCCTTTCACATGCTTTCTGTCGCGTTCCCTTGTTCTATCTCTTAAAAATTAATGGTAATCAGGATATAAAGGCTAAATCAGCATTGATTTCATTCTGTGCAGGCGACTACAAGAAATCGTACAAGCACTAAGATGGAGCAGTTCTTTAAGTTGGAAAACTTTATATACATTTTCTTTGCTAGATTAGTAGGTACTTTAACATGGAGTCTTTTAAAAATATTTAATGAATTACTATGAATAGTTATTTATGAGTTAATAAAAATCTATACCTATATACCTACCTACTAACTATAACTAAGCTTATAGCTAACATAATTAAATAATTGCAACTATAATAATATTATGTCTGTCCGAAATGAAAAGAAATGAATGTGCAAACGTTTCATAGAGTTACTACCGTTATGTAATGTAAAAAGTAATCCCAAAATAGCTGCAGCAGTAATTTACGATTGTTTTATTACTTAGTCGCGAATTTAGCTCTTTCAGTTATTATTATACGTAACTTCATGAAATACTTAACGTTTCTTTTCAATTACTTTTGCAAATATTGACATTTGATGTAATACTGCGGTGATAGAAAGGATAAAATAGCCTTATGTGTACATACCAGAGTACATTTTCTGTACAATAACAAAAAGTAAATTATTATTCTATATATAGTCTGCCAAGGTTGTCCGACTACTTAAAAACAATAATACGCACACACATACAAGGAAAGGGCGAGAATACTAAGTCTGTTAAGTCACACAAGATTTTTGTCGTTATGTATGAACGTGGTCAGGCTGTGGAGAAATGGAATCGAACCCGTCCCCGTTTTTCTCCGTAACTACACTCCATGGGTTTTATATTACTGTCATGTCAGTCAGTCAGAGAGAATCGAGCCACTACAGTTGCAGATTACCTTGGCTTCATTCAACTGAAATGAGTCTGCCTTTCCCTTGGCTTTTACTGTTTCCAGTTTCCAGCAGCATATGTATTTCACCTTTCATTGGGAAATAACAGTAGTGTAGTGTAATACATTGTGAATAAAAGGCGTTCATAGAATTTCCACCAACATTATGTATGCACTACGGGTATGGTAAAACATTCCTTGTCCAAATGACTACTACTATATATACAGTGTCCTATTTCATTGCTGCACATGTTCTCATACATATATTCCTCTGGTTTACAATGGAAAGGAAGATTATCGACATTACCGATGAACTATTGTGAGACACGTTAACGCTAATTGATGACTAGGCTAAAACTAGGTCCAAAACAAAATTCCATTTACACGAGATGCGCATAAATGTACTTTTAGTAGGAAAACACCAACAATGTATAGAATACGAGAAGAATCTTTGCCACTACTATATTTATACCATAGAGGCAGGATACTTTAGGAAAATAATGATAATACATACACATGAAATGGGGGAATTCATAAAAATAAATATCCTAATTTAGTAATAGCATGAATTTATTGTGGTATAATATGCAAAGCGATTTTCCTTGACAGCTGAACACGGCTATGCAGAAACTGACAGTTCTGAAGACTGCAGTTCTTGGCCAGTTTCAGTAGCACGGCCAAGTTAAAACCACACAAAGTTTATTTATTGCAATGAAAACCATCGCGTGCCACAGCCGTATACAACATACTATTTTGTAATCACTAACATAAGCACGGCAGTGTATGCATGCACCCAGTATGCAGTACTATAATGGTACAAGTAATATAACACACGGAGAGTATGTACTATGTATTATCATAAGAAAAAGTAGAAACGGGTAAAATAGAGACAGAAAGAGTGAGAGCGAATGCTGAGGAGAAAATAACAATCCGAGTCATGTCATGGCAGACTGACTGCCACTACTACACCGACTGCATACTACAGCCACGCTATATCTACGGTGTACTTTGTATACCTCAAGCTTTACCATATTATTATAAAACGCCGAATACTGCTGCTGCTAGCACAAGTCTGTAAGATTAGACCAGGAGCAGACTGGCAGGCAAAACAAACTAATATCAATTTCAGAATTTTCCTCTTTCTTCTATGAATAACTCATACTCAAGTTTGGCTAACTGTTAGGAGACCTGACATGTTCCTATGTATAGAAGTATTCCATATAGTAGAAACTAGACAGCCCAGACTACAATGAATAGATGTACCTAAGTATGAGGTATATATACACCCGCCCCGGTGTTCCAGATCTTTGTTAAAACCAAAACCATGCAATATACCGAGAAATCTAGACGTATTATACGTGCACAGAGTATTCACCAGAGTATTTTCACAGATATATAGATATACTTCTACGAGCAATAATTTCTAATGCATCACAAGGCATGCCTATCATCTTACAAATACTATTAGCTGCAGTTCTTACTTTTCGACTCCACTCTCTCCAGACCGTATGGAATAGAGATTTTATATAATACAGATACCATAGTACAGTAAAATATACACTAGATAAGGTTTTTAGTGCTAGTGTAAAGGTAAACTATGGCAGAATATCTATTTATGTATCTAATATGTCAGAATTTTACGATGTAGCACATAATACAGTGCTACTATTAGTCTATATGAGCAGAATGAGATACACATCTATTAAATATACAGTACACGCATACACTAGCCGACAAGTAGAGAGATCATGTAACTGTTTTCGTAGAAAGCGAAAGATGTTGCGGGAGACTGGAGAAATAATAAGGGTGCAATGCAAAGTGTATATATAGATAGTTATATGATAGGTAGAAGAAGTATATAGGACTTTCTCTCTTAACTTTTGCTTTATAAATTACAATATTTATATAGAAGCCCAAGAAGTGTTCGTACTAACCTGACGATCAATTTCGAGCTTCGGAAATCTACGTTGATTTTCTATGTGTTTTCCCAAAGACGAAAAGTACCTATATAATATGTATGTAGCACACTAATACATTTCGCAAGTATTATATTTCGAGCAAGAAGCATATAATATAAAAATATATATTTGGAGACTATGTAGGTAGTAGTATAGGTAGTAGAAAAACGTCTGTGTATGTACTTATAAAAATTACTTGAATGTGCAGAACTCTGTAGCTTAGTGTCTTAACTCTCTGTTTCCATAAAAAGAGTAATAAAGAAAGTGGTAAGAGGAACTCTATACACAGTCCAGCAAAAGCTGAGCAGCCCTTCGCATTCAGTCTCTGCCGTGAATTGCGGCAATCTGTCAATTGCAATGTAATTTATTTCAACTTGAGTTTTTACTCACTTTTCCTAATTACCTTTTCTCTGCGAAAATCACGAATGAGCTGTCAGGGCTGAGGCAACAACAGAAATGAGCACAGAACCAGCCAGAACACGACCAGCCAACTAACTGCCACATTCAAGTCAGCTAAACCAACTGAAATGAACTAACTTATGTGCCTCAACTTAACTAATTGCGAATTAAAAACTGCACATTCAAATCATCATCCTCATGATTTGTCTATTGCTTGTGCTAAACTCATTAACAGATTATTACAGTAATAAAACAATATCTACAAGCTGCATAACTGTAATTGAGTTGTACTAATGTACTTAAGTACTTTTCGTAATTAAAGTTATACTCGACAGACATTGCTTGGTTTAAAGCATCTGTGAATCTAATTTCAAATATATTTACAAAATAAGAGTAAAATTCATAATGACATAGAATAAAGGGCATATTACATGCAAAACAAAAACATGAATATAAAGTTTGTCTTACAGAAACAGATCTCTGTTAAATTACAATTATTCTTGAAATCAAATGCTCATCCCCATAAAATAGAATAAACCCATAGATAAAAATATACTTTTACTAATAGCAAATCAATGCTTTTACATATTGAAATATTTTATTATTATTACGGATCTGCTAATCTGTTATCCTTCTAATTATAAGAATGCGAACATAAATACCTAGCACCATTACATTTGTATATTGGCAAAAAGCAGTAATAAAACTAACGTGTGTGTTGTAGTTGTAACATAAATGTGTTTCTTTTAGTTGTTATGTAATCTAAACGTATAGAATACCTATACAACGGTTGTAGTAGAGTCGGCTGACAGAAAGCCTCGATCTGTGTTATGCGGGCATAAATACAAATATAAATCTGTGCAGAGAATAAAACGTATAATAAAAGTGTTACGACATCTGTAATTAACTCTTTGCATCTGTAATCTTTTATCCTCTGTTCAGCTAAGCTTTTTCACGCCCCATCATATTAAAGAGCCATCGGTTTGAGATTTTCAATACGACTAAGGATAATTATTACACAAGTTGCTGTAATAGTATTAGTAACTCAAAGCTAAAGTTAAATTACTGAATATTATCCGTTCTCATGGGCTAGGGTCGTTCTTTTATTATTTAAGGCAGGTAGTAATAGTTACGTCTGCTCGTAAAACATTTCACAAATATATAGCCTTATTATGGCAGAAATTAAGGAAGCAGAGTAATAAGAGAACTAAAGACAAAACCTTGCATAAACTTTTGCTCAATGTGCAATTCATCTCCGGCTTTTTACAAAGTTAGGCCTTAGCAATAAGTAATATCGGCAGTATAAGTTATATAGCTATAAACAATCAGCTTTATACACTTTTAAAAACACATTCCTTCTCCGACTGAAATGAGAGGAGTTATTTTAACTACCAAGTCATTATACAAGTTAGAGGAGGAAGGGAGTCAGGCTTAGATTTTTTGCCACAGCATAAAAAGTAAGTCAAAGGTAAATATGATATAATATTAGGTAAATAGCCTTCATTCTTTTACTGAATTGCCCAATTGAAAATTTAATGACAAAACAGGGATCGAATGGATTAACAGATAACACCTTGGCACACTAAGCCATAAAAAATGAATCAGGTACAATATTAAATCCAGAGACCTACTTGTTGTGTAGTTGCAAATGTTTGTGTAGCAGATTCTACAAGATAAAATTACGACGTGCTATAATTTTGTGAGTTACACAACTCAAATTCGAAACCTAAAACAAATTGGCAACTTTCCCATTCTTCTCCTTAGTTACACATATTTTGCTTTCTTCCCTGAGGAAATACAAAGTATAGAATTGCTTATTGCTCTCTCTGTCTTGCTTTGACTTTGCTTGAGACGCTTTGTTTCTTTTCCCCCATAAAAATGCTTAAGGGAACAGTTCAAGTGAAAATAATGTCATGAGACAAAAGCCAGCCAGAGTAGCTACTACCATAGAGCAAGCAAGAAAAAGAATTCTACAGTCGACCCGATGAATGAGGCAATGCAATTTTTACTTTCACAGTTTATCTGTCTGTGTGTAACATAGTACCTACGACTTAACAACGTCTATGTACATACATAATAGCAACACATATAGATTTAGTACAAGCAGTACTATAGTTGACTGTCTGTAATGTTGAATCATTTTATTCTTTTAAGACAAGAGAAAATTGTGAGCGAGGTGATGTACACCTAATCTTAAGTGGTAGAGTAGTCTCATCTATCAACTATTTATGCGAGCAGACAAAAGGGAAAGTAATAGACAATGACAAACACGGCATACCTATATAGCTACTATAGCTATAGCTATAAAAGTAGTATTCTTCTATAAGAACAGGGAAAGAATTACAGTTAAATTATATAAGTAGGTATCTTATACTGTTATATACAAAACCTAATACAGTTTACTAGACATAGTGAAATCGTAGTGGCAGACTAGCTTGTGAAAATTGGGCTAAATTGGGAAAGAACGAGTAAAAAATGCACGGTCTACATTAGCCTCTTTCTTTCTCAGAACAATAAATTAGGAAATTCACCAGAGAGCTTATTAGAAGATTCACGCAAGCATGCACTCATGCATGCAGTCATTTTATAAAGTAACATACCTATCTTGATAGAGGTGAACGAATAATAGGACACATAATGTACCAGTATTACTACTAGTTACTAGCACTCTTACTAGATTGAGCATGACCTGTAAGGTCACCGGAGAAAATACGACTACTACTACTCCTATATAGTTCTCGTATAATACCCAGTATTCTCTTTCTCAATAATAATTTTGGATATTATGCATTCTCTCTTATTCTTCTACAACTTCTACCTCTTCCGAACCTTCTTCCTGACTATCTCTTCACTTTTATTTCCACAATTGCTACAGAGAGAGAATAGTGGCTGTTGAATTCTACTCGACTGCTTCTATACAAATGAAATGAAACTGGAAACGAACGGAATCACAATAATTGCACTTCTTTTCCTGCTTTCCATTCAACCAACCAACCAACTATCAGCCAAAGCTTGGTCAAATGGATGGAATGCAAAAAAGATGAATACTACAAAAGGATTTCCTGTCTATACCTTTACCCACCAGTGGCATACCCACCAAGACTTCTATTCCTATATAAACACAGTAGACCTATCTCTTCTATGTCTTTGGAATAATAGCATTGTATAAGAATAAACTACGTGCGCGTAGCGAACATTATGTTTTTATCCATTTACTACCTTCGTAAACCTGAAAGATATACAGAAGAACTTATATTAAACCGAGAGAGGTGAGTAACGCTTGATACGAGCCTTTAGGTTATAAAATAAAGAGTCCTATGCACACAGCACCCAGTTTTACGTATAAAAGAACAAAAGATTCTTCCTTTCCCTTTAATCTGATCCAGAAGTGTACCATTCGTGGTAATAGTCTGATAAGAACAATTAACGACTTATTTACATTCAAATTATTATCGTTTATCTTCCTCAAGGGCTTACGGGTTTACAAATGGCAGTACTAATGTCGCATGTGTATTTATACCTTCTCCACTATTTATTTTATATCTAGGTATCTTTAGGTATAGTAGAAACTTGAACATACAATTCATAAGATAAGCAAAGTCCCATGCAGCACTCTGAGAACTCTCAAGGCTCTCTCCACATCTATTTTAATATAAACGCTAATACCAACTTAATCAATTTACTCTCTTAAGCTTCAATCTAAAAGTTCTTCATTACTACCCAATTAGGAACATAATACACAATGATTAGTATAATGTTTGACCATAAGGATGGCATTTCTCTTATAACAGCAAATTCTTCAATGATTGCGTTATTCAATTATTGCATTATTAATTTGCAAATAATTTTTGTTGATTTAGCAAACCCATCAAATTGTAGATAGGTAAATGTTTTAACAAACTTTTCTTAAGAGTGTAATTTCAATGTGGGTTTTCATAAGCCTATGTCATCTGCCATAATATACAACCTTGTATATCATTAAGTTTTCATATCTTGTCGATGAAGTTATCTAATGCATATTTACATTAAAATATTTTATATACACTTTATTTTATTGTTGTGGTTGTGGGTATGTAACATTAAAAACAAAGGATTCATTTGAGCTGAACAGAATATTTCTGTACAATTAAATATTGTACTTCAGTTAAACTATGTACCTAGTAATGCTGTCTTATATTACCATTATTAGGTTTAGTCAAACTACACTACATTGTATATGATTCATGTTGATAATATTTAAAATTGAATGAAGCATGGAATATACAAATAGAAATAGAAGTGGAGATGTATTCTATGGAAGTTGAGATAAGAGAAATATGTATTAAGTTATATAGCACAAAATTGTGCAAACATCATCTCACAGTGGCTGTCACCACTGCCGCAAATGTGAGAATAGTGAGACAAGCATTCAAAATTGAAATGTTGGACGCGATACAAGAAAGTGAGCGAGAAAGAGAACCACAAGGACTTGAGACTATTTCCGTTTCTTTCAAATGCACAAAGACTACCTTTGCAATACACAACAGTCACACTCAAGAATGTTCTGCTTCTCGTGTATTGTAAATGCCGGTACAAATGCGCTGCGAGGCATTTTGATTACATGCTGAATGACATCAAATATGATTCACACTCACAATGTTACGGAGTCTAATAATAATACCTAACAACAATACGAAGGCAGAAACTGTGACACTTTCCATTACGCACATTACAAACACATAAGATATTGTATACACAATTTCTGATTAATTTAAATTAAACAGCTAAAACTAACATGATGACTTTTCTTCAGTTTTTGTTCCCTCTACCATCGCGTCATTAAATAATCTACTGCTCCAATTCTCAGCACAATACGCAGACTACCCTGTAGGCTTTTAAAATGTCAGATAAAATTGCAAAAGCTATTAAGCTTGATTTGCTGTGGCATAACATATTACATTTTAGTAATTGAGGTCACATAATGATTATTAAGTAGCGCAAGCTACTTTATAACATTGGTGTCTACGTCTGTCCGTCCGTCTGTCCGTCCGTCTGTCCGTCCGTCTGTCCGTGACACGATTATC
>JABASD010003870.1:0-17854 GCA_019776165.1 Pogonognathellus flavescens | reverse complement strand
ACCGCTACGTCTACTCTCTCAGTTTTAATCTACACATTTTTTGTATTTACCTGGTCGATAAATGGAGACTTCTACAAAAGCGCAATTTGCGGTGGACCTTTGCTTTTACATCTACACATCCTTTACAGAATGGCGACAGAATGCAGCCAATTGGATGAGGAATGGAAAAGATTGGTACACAAAATGTGCAGCATCCCACGTTTAAATAAAGCAATCAGTTATAAATTTCATCTTCAGGTAAGATTTTCCCATAGCGATTTGATTAAGGAATAATTCTGGAAAATTGAAGCGGTAACTTAACTATTACAAAATAAGATTTAATGATCTGTTATTTTTAACTAAACTTTATTTTGTAGATTCAAACGTTTGCTTTGAATGCGTACAAAAATTCTATAAAGATTTTTCCTGGATCGTTTTTTGTCGTTAACCGCAGTTGGTTAACGTCGGTAAGTATCACATAAAATGTTTGTTCATTTTTCAAAAGAAAACCCTTGAAATACAATTAAAACTGTTATTTTCAGATAGCTGCAGCAGGAGCAACGTATATTGTTGTACTCTTTCAATTCAAACAGGCAGAATCAGATGACCATTATAATAATTATAATAAAAACGGTTGCAATTGTTCACATTCTTTTTAATATTACATTATATTTTGTATTGCGTTGTATTGTAGATGACACTTTATCACATCATTAAAAAAACAGAAAGTGTATAGTTTGCAATGATTTTATCATAACATCGTTTTTGATATTCTTCAATTCCATTTTCCGTCGGTATTCCCTAAATAGTGGCAATTAAGGTTCTCATTTTTAGTAGCCAAATCAGTTGTCTATATTTTTCTAGAACATAAATTCTAAAAAACAAAAATTTTACAATTAAGAAAAGCAAATAGAATTGGATCGTGCCTGTTAATGAATATACAAACAATAAAGATGCATACATTGACAGACTTCTTGGATTTTGATGGGACATGTATGACAATGGAGTAATTTGAGTAAAAATAGTAATTTATGATTCCACGATGATCATTTAATAATTGCTTGAAACACAGTACAGTAGTAAAACTGTACTCTAAAATCACAATGAAATTAACAAAATTATGGTTAGAAAAGCTTTTACATTACGAAGACAATTGTTAATTACATGAGCCCGAAATGCCAATTGATAACAATAAAACAATGTTTCTAGAATCGCCTTTAACAAACATTTTTTTAATTGTTATGTGCAGCACTGCTGTTATAGCTAATAAAAACAGCATAACAAATTATAAGTACACACATATCTCAAAAAGAAGATTGCAATGAATGCTACATTCGCTTTTTTATTAATCATGGAACAAATCTGACCATGAACTGGAAAAAAATTATTAGTATTGTGCAAATTGAACTAACAAAATACACTTTACTAATAGTTATAGGTAAGTATTTATATTTGTTTATAACTCTTGCCAATTATTTTCGCTAATTAGGTAATTGATTATTGGTAACGAATACAAAATGTGGACAAAATAAACAAAATATTAAACGAAAAATTATTACCAATGTCCGAGGATTTTCAATATTGTTTATCACGGAATTAAGCAGACATCATTAAGCACACATCACTGTATGAACAAACATCTATAATATAATTTCAATCTTTAAGAATTATATAAAGCACAGAAATTATTAAATTTTACATTATTTTAGTTATTAGACTTTTATTACACTCTACTAGGTTAGAACGATTTAATTCATAGTACTAAATTGAAACATTTTAAGGAAAGAGGAAATTTAGTTCAGACATAATTGATCATGGAGGAAATTGGTAAAAACTTGATTGAGAGGAATCTTTTTAATTGTGGAAAATGGGCACTGCGAAGTATGAGAATAGTCGGTTTTCTCCCTTTCAGGTTTCCTCGAACGGAAAATTCAGTAGAATTGTCACTTCTCAGTGTTCAAGTTTTCTATAATGTGATTTTAATCATGGTAACATTAGTTTGGTTGTACTTCTCTTTCACGGGATTTTTAAGTTCCATAAAAAGTTTAAAAATCACGTCCTCCACTGAATTTATTGTTTTTCTAATAGTTGGATCTGCGGTTGCTGTCACTGGTTTGAGTTACCGGTTTTTATCAATTGTAAATGGACGAAAAACGTTAAATTTCTGGAAATTAACTTGTTTTAAACTTGAAAAAATACAAGATTTGTTGGAAATAGATTTGTTTAATTCTACACACCACTTTTTGAGAATTAATTCCTTTATTAGAAACACAATATTAATAGATTATCTATGTCTCGCATACCAATTTATAGCATTCACGATAAGTACAGGGACAATTATGGATTCCATGAATCCTTCTGTAAAAATTGCACCAAATTATTGGATGAGAATTACATACATTGTATTAAACTTTTATTTCCAATTATGGATAGATCCCTTACAGCCTTGCATTACAGTTTGGATTCAGTATTTCCTCAAGATTTATAAATCCACCATTTCCACAATTTCGGACAAAACAAGCACGCTAATGCAACAATGCAATCCATCACTGGTAATTTCCGAAACAGAAACACCTTCAGACAAAGAAAAGTCCCATGTGATGAATAAAAGGTTAACAGATGCAAATAAAATATTTACAAAGTCTCAAATTACATTAACTACAGAAAAATGCGAAGAAAAATTCCAAAATTGTATGAAATCATATTATGAAGTTGTTGAAATGGTTGAAGCTTTCGACGACACATTGAATGGAACTCTCTTAGTTGAAACCGCTACGTCTACTTTCTCAGTTTTAATCGGCATATTTTTTCTATTCACATGGACGGTAAATGGAGAATACCACAAAACCGCAATTTGCAGTGCCCCTTTGTTTTTACACCTACACATCCTTTACAGAATAGCAACAGAATGCAGTCAGTTGGACGAAGAATGCAAAAGATTAGTGCACAAAATTTGCAACATTCCACGTTTAAATAAAGGAGTCAGTATTAAATTTCATCTGCAGGTAAAATTTCCCATTTCCTTAAGGGTTGATTCTCGTAAATTTAAAATGTAAGCACTTAAAATTAGGTTTGATAATCTGATAACTTGAAAATTATTTATTCTAACCATTTCCATTCTTTTCTGAAGATTCAAACTTTTGCTTTGAATGCAAACAAAAATGCTATAAAAATTCATCCTGGAGCCTATTTTGTTATTAATCGTGGCTGGTTAGTGTTGGTGAGTACCATATAGTTATACTAATTTATATTTCATTTTCATGCCTAACCTGAAAGTAAATATAATTGTTTTATTTAGATAGCTGCAGCAGTAACAACGTATCTTGTGGTACTCGTCCAATTCAAAATGGCAGAATCGGGGGATCAGAACAATTAAAATGCAAATGATTATAATAATTGTTCACAATCTTAATTATTATGACGTTAAAAGATTTATTATTAATATATTTTTCGTTATTCCTGTCGATATTCCTTTACCCCATCAGAAACAAATAAAATAAAAACTTGGCAATATAATTACGGTATTTTCAGATTGCTGAATCAAGAACAACACATCTTGTTGTAACTCTTTCACTTAAAACAGGCAAAATCGAATCGGGGAATCATAATAATTATAACGAAGATAGTTGTAATTGTTCACATTCTTAATATACCCAATATATATTTGGCTATATGTAAATCTAGATTGGGTAGAGTGCTTGATGACACTCTATATACCCTTTCATTAAAACAAATTGTATAGCTCGCAATGAGTTTATTATGCATCGTTTTTGATATTCTTTACATTTCTGTCAATTTTCCATATACTTATAGTGGCAATTAGGGTTTTCATTCATTGTAGCCAAATCAGTTGCCTATTTGCAAAGAAATGTTTTTAAGAACAATAATCTAAAAAGAAACAGTTAATAAAACAAAAAGAATTTGTTTGTTGGGGATATTGATTATACATAGTTGAATAAAATGCATGCATTGACAGATTTCCTTGATATTCACGTAACATGTAAGATGAGGGAGTAATTTGAGTAAAAATAGTAATTTACAACTTCTCTATAACCATTATTTGATGATTGTTTGAAACGCAATAATATCAACTGGGGCCATAATGGCTGATGGTAAAACTGTACTCTAAAATCACAATGCAAGTATTAAAATTATTGTTAGTTATTGTAAAAGCTGCACGTTATGAAAAAACTTACAGAACTTGAGATGTCAATTGATGACAATCAAAAAATACGCGTGCTACAGTTTCCTCACGAGTGCAATGATGTATACGGTGGTCCATTCACCTAGGTCATGACCACAATATTACGCGACATCTGCCTAGACCAGTCGATCCAACGGCCGGATCGATTATGGAAATTGGGCGTTACCATACATGTTACCGATACTGTATTGATGAATAAAACTAATCTTGTATTTCTAGAATGGTTTTTCACAAACATTTATAATTATTAATTGCAGCACTGCTGTTTTTTTGAAGGTTTGCATCTCTATCCCTCTACGGAAATGGTTTATTTTTCTCCATTAATTTTTACTACTCCGTTTTTGAAAACTTTCATCTCTGCATTGCGAGAAAACCATTTGTTCTACATCATCGTGATATCTTTTTCAGAATTCTTCCACGATTCACGATGAATAGCTACGGATCATGTATAATAAAATAACAACCACTTTAAATACAATAACTGATATATTTTTAATCTATTTTTAAAAACCACCATTTTCCCCACTCTTTCAAAGCATTAGCCAAACATGACTCCAACCAGGGGAGGGCCGCTGGTTAAAAAGCATTCTAAAAGAGGGGGAGGGCCCTCGTTTCGTCACGGTGTAGGTTGCGCTTAGCAATTACAAACAGCATAACATAGTATAAATACCCTCATTTGCATAAAGGAATTATAATGAATGTTTTACTATATCTGATCAATCATGGAACTAGTCTGAACATGAAATAAAAAATTACATTAGTATTGTACAATACATACCTATTAATACTATTAAACTAATAAAAACTCATCATTTATTTTCACTAATTAATCTATTAAATTGATTATAATGACTAAAATAGGCTTTGGGCAAAGCAAACAAAATATTTAATGAACAATTAATTGGCATTATAGATTATACAATTTCCATTATGGAGAAAGTTGTATAATATAAGCATCCATTCAATTTCAGCGTTTAAGAATCTAAAAAGCAAATAGACTGAGCGACTATTAGACTTACTTTATTATTTGAGTTATTAATTGAGAATTAGACTTTTATTACACTTTATTATGTTAGGACGATCTAATCCGTGGTACTAAATTGAAATGCTTTTAAATAAAGAGGAAATTAAGTTCAGACACAATTGATCATGGACGAAATTGGTAAAAACCTGATTGAGAGAAATCTTTTTAATTGTGGAAAATGGGTACTGCGAATTATGAGAATAGTCGGTTTTCTCCCTTTCAGGTTTCCTCGAATGGAAAATTCAGTAGAATTTTCACTTCTCAGTGGTCCAGTTTTCTATAACATGATTTTAATCATACTAACATTTCTTTGGTTGTATTTCTCTTTCATGGGATGTTTCATTTTCATAGCAAGTTTAAAAATCACATCTTATACAGAATTTATAGTCTTTCTAATAGTTGGATCTGCGGTTGGTGTCACTGGTTTGAGTTACCGGTTTTTATCAATTATAAATGCGCGAAAAACGTTAAATTTCTGGAAATTGACTTGTTCTAAACTGGAAAAGATACAAGATTTGTTGGAAATAGATTTGTTTAATTCTACAAACCACTTTTTGAGAATTAATTCCTTTATTAGAAACACAATATTAATAGATTATCTATGTCTCTTATATCAATTTATATCATTCACTATAATTATGGGGACAAGTTTGGATTCCATGAATCCTTATGTAATTTTTTTACCAAATTATTGGATGAGAATTGCATACATCGCATTAAACTTTTATCTTCAATTTGGGATAAACCCCTTGCAGCCTTGCATTACACTTTGGATCCAATATTTCCTCAAGATTTATAAATCAACCATGTCCGTAATTTCGGACCAAACAAGCACACTAATGCAACAATACAATCCATCGCTGGTAATTTCCGAAACAGAAACACCTTCAGACAAAGAAAAATTGTATGTGGTGTATAATAAGTTAATAGATGCTAATAAAATATTAGCACGGTCTCAAATTACATTAACTACACAGAATTGTGAAGAAAAATTCCAAAATTGTATGAAATCGTATTATGAAGTTGTAGAAATGGTTGAAGCTTTCCATAACACATTAAATGGAACTCTAATCGTTGAAACCGCTACGTCCACCTTCTCAGTTTTAATCGGGATATTTTTCCTATTCACATGGACTGTAAATAGAGAATACCACAAAACTGGAATTTGCTGCGCATCTTTGTTTTTATATTTGCACATCCTTTACAGAATAGCAACAGAATGCAGTCAGTTGGATGAAGAATGCAAAAGATTGGTGCACAAAATGTGCAGCATTTCGCGTTTAAATAAAGCAGTCAGTTTTAAATTTCATCTGCAGGTAATATTACCGTTTTCGGTCAATAAAATTATCATAAAATTATCTTAAATGAATTAAAGTATTAATTTCATTAAGGAATGATTATCGTAAATTGAAAACGCAAGCATTTCAAATTAGGTTTGATTACTCAATAACTTGTTAACAATAATTTTTTATTCTAATCATTTCCATTCTTGTTGAAGATTCAAACTTTTGCTGTGAATGCATACAAAAATTCTATAAAGATTCATCCTGGATCGTTTTTTGTTGTTAACCGTAGTTGGTTAGTGTCGGTGAGTACCAATAAATACTAATTTGTATTAATTTGCTTTTCTTGACCACCCTAAAAGTATGATTGGAATTGTTGTATTTAGATAGCTGCAGCAGTAACAACGTACCTTGTGGTACTGTACCAATTCAAAATGGCGGAATCGGGGGATCAGAATAATTATAATGCAAATAGTTGTAATTGTTCGCAACCCTAATTATTATTATACCCTTAATATTAATTGTTAATATATTTTTCCTTATTCATTCCTGTAATCTATGACACCATTAAAACAAAAAAAGCAAAAAAGTTGTTGAACAGATTATTAAACATCATTATTGATATTCTCTCGTTTTCACTTCATTTTCTACATTGTGACAATTAATGAGACGACATTTTTTGGAACGGTATCATATATTCATTCATTCATTTTGCCTAATTAGTTACAAAACAGTTTTGATTACAAATATTCAAACAACACTTTTCGTTTGTATTTACAATTATTAAGCAAAGCAAAAAGGATATAGGGGTCTGTAATAAAGATACACGTATTGACAGACTTCTTGGACTTGGAAGTGGCATGTATGACGATGGAATATTTTGAATGAAAATAACAATTAAGGTAATAATCGTAACTGTTCTACCTAGAGTAGGTCAATCGAGATAACGGCTGGATCAACCCATGCGATATTGACATTTAAACAACTGTTATATTAATTATAACAGTTTTTTATTATAACCGTCTTTTATAATACAACTTGTCAGTCTCATATGTCATCCTAAAATCGCCTTCGACAAATATTTTCTTCAATTATTAAACAACGTAAGTTGTTTGTATAATTTCGCTCTGTCCGTGTGTCCGTCTGTGCGTCTGTGTGTCTGTCCGTCTTTCCGTAAGCACGATAACTAAAGAACGGTTTGAGCTATTCACTTCAAATTTGCTACATGTACTATTGAGGCCTAATGTAAGGTTAAGTTCGAAGATGGGGTCAATCGGTCAACTCCATCATGACCTTTGACACATTCAATGTGTCTTTGTATATAAGTACCAGGACAAGTTTTGCTCCAATGTAACAGATATAAAATTATATGCTGTTATAATTAAAAACAGCATAACGAATTATAAATGCACACATCTGATAAGTAAGTAAACTGGGCTCCCCCAGAGGACCATACTTGAAGGACTTTTACAATAACTAACCATGATTGTAATCATTTCACTGTGAATTTCGCTAATTAGGTAATTTATTATGACGACTAAAACAAATTGTGGACAAAATAAATAATATATTAAATGAAGATTTAGCATAGCATATTATCCAATCTCCGAGGCTTTTCAATGCTATTTATCACAGAGGTTAGCAGACACCATAGGGAAAAATAAATATGAAAAAGCATCTTCATAATTTTAATATAAGAACTAGGTATATGAACCGCAAAATTTTTTAGATTTTACATTACTTGAGTTATTAGATTTATCAGACTTCTATTAAACTCTATTATATTAGGAAGATCTAATCCACGGTACTAAATTGAAATATTTTAAGGAAAAAAGAACTTAAGTTCCCACAGGGTTGATCATGAAGGAAACGGGTAAAAATCTGATTGAGAGAAATCTTTTTAATTGTGGAAAATGGGTACTGCGAAGTATGAGAGCAGTCGGTTTTTTCCCTTTTAGATTTGTTGGAAAAGAAAATTCTTTGGAATTTTCACTTCTCAGTGTTCCAATTATCTATAACACGATTTTAATCATATCAACGTTAGTTTGGTTGTTCTACTCTTTTAAAGGTTCAATAATTTTCGTTGCAAATTTGAACATCACATCTTCCACTGAATTTACAGTATTTCTAATAGTTGGATCTGCGGTTGGTATCACAGGCTTGCGTTACCGGGTTTTATCGATTGTAAATGGACGAAAAACGTTAAATTTCTGGAAATTGAATTGTTCTAAACTGGAAAAAATACAAGATTTGTTGGAAATAGATTTGTTTAATTCTACACACCAATTTTTGAGAATTAATTCCTTTATTAGAAACACAATATTAATAGATTTTCTATGTCTCTCATCTCAATATATAGCACTCACAATAATATTGCCTATTTTCAATACCATGGATCTTTCTGCAGAAATTGTACAAAATTATTGGATGAGAATTATATACATCGCATTAAACTTTTATTTCCAATTGTGGATAGACCCCTTACAGCCTTGCATTACACTTTGGATCCAATATTTCCTCAAGATTTATAAATCAACCATTTCCGTAATTTCGGACCAAACAAGCACACTAATGCAACAATACAATCCATCGCTGGTAATTTCCGAAACAGAAACACCTTCAGACAAAGAAAAATTTTATGTGATGAATAATAAGTTAATAGATACAAATAAGATCTTTACACGGTCTCAAATTATATTAACTACAGAAAAATGTGAAGAAAAATTCCAAAATTGTATGAAATCGTATTATGAAGTTGTTGAAATGGTTGAAGCTTTCCACAACACATTAAATGGAACTCTGATTGTTGAAACTGCAAGGTCTACTTTCTCAGTTTTAATCGGCACATTTTTTCTATTCACGTGGACGATGAATAGAGACTACCTCAAAACCACAATTTGCAGTTTCCCTTTGTTTTTACACCTACACATCGTTTACAGAATAGCAACAGAATGCAGTCAGTTGGATGAGGAATGGAAAAGATTGGTACACAAAATTTGCAGCATCCCACGTTTAAATAAAGGAGTCAGTATTAAATTTCATCTCCAGGTAAAATTTCCGATTTCATTAAGGATTGATTCTCGTATAAATTGAAAATGCGAGCACTTCAAAGTAGGATTGATTATCAATATATTGAAGTAATTATAATTTTTTATTCTAATCATTTTCATTCTTGTGGAAGATTCAAACCTTTGCTGTGAATGCATACAAAAATTCTATAAAGATTCATCCTGGATCGTTTTTTGTTGTTAACCGTAGTTGGTTAGTGTCGGTGAGTATCAATAAATACTAATTTGTATTGATTTGCTTTTCTTGACCACCCTAAAATTGAAATTATTGTATTCAGATAGCTGCAGCAGTAACAACGTATCTTGTGGTACTCTACCAATTCAAAATGGCAGAATCGGGGGATCAGAATAATTATAATGCAAATAGTTGTAATTGTTCGCAACCCTAATTATTAGACACTTCAGCTTTATTATTAATATATTTTTCCTTATTCATATCGGTATTCTGTGACACCATTAACACAAATAAAAGCGAAAAGTTGTTGAACAGTTTATTACACTTCATTATTGATATTCTTCCATTTTCACTTCATTTTTTACAGTGTGACAATTAATCAGATTCTATATTTTTCCAACGGTATCATTTAATCATTGATATTGCCAAATTAGTTGCAACACAGTTTTCTCAGCAAACATTTTAACCAACAATCTTTCTTTTTACAACTATTAAGCGAAGAAAAGAATATTAAATTCGGCTCTGTGATGAAGATACATGCATTGACAGACTTCTTGGATTTTGAAGTGGCATGTATGGTGATGGAATATTTTGAGTGAAAATAATATTTAGGTGACAGTCATAACAATAGTTTATTGCTAAATTGTATGAAACATAAATATTTAAATACTACAGATAGTAAAACTAACATCAAGCAACTAGATCTCTTGTATAACTATATGTATGTGATTGGTGTTTGCATAATTTATTTATGTTTGATCTAACATTTTTATTGTCCTTCCCCAAGATCCCCATCATTTTCATTTTTTTACTCTAAGTATTTACTCAGAATAAATAAACGATTTCCAAGAAATTGATATTGTGTCACTCTAAATTGTATTGAGCAACTTACCCAAATACTAATTATTTGTTAACTTCATTTGTAATCCTCAACCCTGTAATTTAAAAATATAAAAACAAATAAATATTACAATGTGGTACTTACGTTGTTACAATTTTCCCTTCCTTGCTGTTATTATGAGGAACCCGGTCATCTTATTATGCAGTATGTTATTATTATTATGGTTTTATTTGATATAATAATATGTGGTTGCATTAAGTTTGTTATAGTTTCCTTGAACTTAATCTTATCTCTTTTCTTGCCTTTTTATAATGTTCAAGATCCTTTTGTTAGTGTAAACTTGAAAATGGTTTTATACATTAAAGAAGCTGTTACAGTATCGGTCAACACCGCGTGTAATGAACAACGAAGTTTCGTAATGTTAAAAAAAATTGTTTAGGCTTATTTTGAAAACTTATGTATAATTTCACTTGAATTTTGTATGAAAATTTACATTTGAATTGCTCACAGGCATTCGTTTTGCGTATAATCTTATCTTATACATCGGAGTAATACCTAAAAGCCCTGGTACTTATACAAAGACACGTTGATTGGGTCAAAGGTCATGAAGGAGTTGACCGATTGACCCTATCTTCGAACTTAACCTCACATTATACCTCAATAGTACGTGTATCAAAATTGTAGTGATTATCTCAAACCGTTCTTGGACACACTGACAGAGTGAAATCATCTCCTCAAGATGTTGATATCAAAATGTACTATTGATTCGTTTGGCCTTGTTTGAACTTTTCTCATCAACCACAATTACGTCATATGAAGCATTATACTAAGTAAATAGATGAGACGATTTCCATGAATAATATTATGTAATACATAATAAACCCTTTGTCCAATCCTTCTATACAAACACTTAATTTACACAAGTCTATTAATTATCAGTATATGGACGGAAAACAAACAAACTTGATTAGTGTAAGCGTAAGAACTAGTATTTTTACTTACGAATCAATAATTCGTCTTTCTCGAATGACATGTCACATAATCTTACCAGGCAGGGTACAAAAACTATTTCCCACTTAACGCTCCATTTTGATATAAAATGATTAAATTTTCAACAAATTATAATTTAAAAATGTAAATATAAAGAATAAAATTAAGACTGAAAATAATCTAGATTGTTACTATTTTTAATTCTTGTTATCATTTTTAATTTTTACCATTTCTCCTAATTTAATGATGGGAAAACCGACTTTAAAGAAATTAAACACTGCTTTTCGTTATTAAAAACAATATTGGTAGAGAATGGAATGTTTAACATTTGTAAAGATCCTATACTGATAATTCCATAGTATATAAAAGCAACCAACTATATGCACAATGTTAGTAGTATCTAGTAACTCTCATTTAGTTAACAACTCTCTGAAAATGCAGTTGCTCCTATCCTTTGCAATACTGACACAATATATTTTGACATTATGTCTATGTGATCCTTCCACCTTAACTTCTGCTGCCAAAACCGAATCGAACGATTCTTGTTCTTCTGATTGCTTGGAAAACTCGTACCAGCACATTACAGTTGAAGGCTTGCCTTACGTTCGAGGTAAAAGTCATGGAAGTCAAGCTAAGGAGAAAATTCTAACGACTCTAACTCATTATAAATCTTCTCGTTTAATGCCTGAGTGGAAAGATTGTATTGAATTTGTCAACAAAAATTACATGAAAGCACTGCAAAAGTATTTTCCTTCTGGACTGGAAGAAATGAGAGGGATTGCCGACGGAGCAAATGTTACATTACAAGATATTGTTATTTTAAACGCTCGTTATGATTTGACAAGGTGGAAAAGAAGTCAAAGCATTTTAAAACACAAAAAATGCGAAAAAGCTACGTCTGAATGTAATTGCAAGGAAAACAGCGATGCTGGTGAAACTAGTGATCGTTGTGAATGTACGGGAGCAGTCGCTTTGAAAAGTGCAACGAAAAATAAAGAAGTTCTTCTTGGTCAAAATTGGGATACAACTGAATTCATTTTGAACCATGACACAGCCATTCTCTTGGAAGTTCGTCCACACTCCTCCGAAAACATTGAACCTTTTGTCATGTTGACTGAAGCAGGTCAGTTGGGGCGTTCTGGGATGAATGCAAGTAAGTCCAAACAAAATTGTCACAAAAATGTTAGATAAAAACATAAAATGTATTAGTTTTGGGTTTGCAGTGATTTGTAGTGCAGGTTTATGTAAATATGAAAAAAGATGTCAGTTAATAATTTCTGTTTCACTTACTGCAGAGGGTCTTGGAATTATCGCAATGAGTTTGTGGAGTTCGAACGAAATTTATGAAACAAAACCTCATGGGGACAGGATTCCCGACGGTTGGGTACCCGCTACACTTTTACGAAGAATGTTTCTTGAAGCGCCAACATTTCCTGTAGGAATAAGGAACATTCTTAGGACACCTGTACACGTTTCGATGAATATGATGATAGCGACCGGGGAGGATGAAGCATTAAATATTGAATTGACTCCAGATGCTTATTTCGTTTCGGAGGTTCCAATAGACAAAGAAATCCTCACTCATAGTAACCACTTTAAATCGCAATCTTTCAAATCAAGGGATGACATTCGAGAAGGATCTCAAGGAGGTTCTTCCTTGTTTCGAGATCGTCGTGTGAAAAAACATCTCCATTCAGCTGAGCCGTTAATAGATTCCGAGACATTTCAACAAGCTTTCAAGGATCATGTGGGTCATCCCAATGCTGTTTGTGAACATTCAGTTCCAAAATCACAGTCCTGGATGTGCACACATTATTCAGATACAACTGTAGCATCTGTAATCTACAACTTGTCACAAAGAACTCTGCAATTGTGCAAAGGTCCTCCATGCAAAGGAACTTTCAAAAAATTCATTTTTCCATTCTCTGTCGTGTAATTGTAGAATATTTACAAGGATTCGCTAAATAAATAGTACTTAACCTAGCTCACTTCTTACAATTAGTTTATTATATAATTTTTAATTAATCGATATAGTGGATGAAATAACTTGGTCTCGTACTTCTGCAAAGCAGTTATTAAAAAGAGTGGCATTTTATGTATTTATAAACTAATGTACCATAAATATGGCAAATATAATTGTATATGGATGCATCAAATTATCAAAATATTTAGGCTATATAAAAAATCAATTTAGCACAAACATCATTTTCAAGTAATATAAAATTAGAATAATAAGAAATGGATAATTATTATATATAATGATTAATGATTCAATGAACAATAGATATTTTGTACTTTCAAATTTAACTATATATAACAAGCCGTGAATCATACTATATCATAATGATATTTTTGTTGCAAAAAAGCAGTTAGTATATAGTCATCAGAAATGTTAAATTTTTAATTAGTGTTACATAATGACGTTATATAACGAATAATAATTAAAGTATAATAAAAATATTAATTGACAATTAATTTCACTGAAGCAGCCCATATATTATATCAGTTCCAGCACGAATTCTATTTTGTTTTCAATACAATTAAGCATAACAAAAAGCATTAATTTGTGCTCTATAATGAAAATACATGCATAATTGACAGACAAGAGAGACTTCTTGGACTTTGAAGTGACATAAAATATGAAGATGGAATAATTTCAGTCAAACGAATAATTAATGATCTTTTTAGAATCGCCATTGACAAACATTTTATTATTATTATTATTATTAGCAATGCTATTATACAGATAGACATTGAAAACAATGAAATATAAATGCAAAAACCTTTTTCATCTAGATACACAAGCAAATCACACTGAATGTGACATTCAATAGAATATTTTACCATTGAACTACTCTGAACTTGTAGTGGAAACATAACACACGACATTTAACAGCGTCGATTAATAAATTGCTGAACAATTGAATCATGTTTGCTGATAATTCATAAACTCCCTTCGCCAATTTTTTGATTACCTACTAAAACAAAGTGTGCACAGAAGAAACAAAATAATAAATGGAGAAAGTATATCGAATATTCAATTTATTATGTGGTTTGTGAATGAAATTTATTATTTACACAGTGTATAGATTTATTATAAGGACAGTATTTAACTAAGTTTGTGAAAAAGATAATAAAATTTAATGAAACACCCATTCAATGTTAAAGTACATAACAGGAAGATTACTATACGTAGATTTTGCATTATTTTATTCATTGGACTAACACACTGTTAGATTTAGTATAGGAATTCAAGGTACTAAATTGAATCATTCTCAAAGAAGAAGAAAGTAAGTTCGAACAGTCAGTAGGTCATGGAAAAAGTTGGCACACAGAAAATGTTTATTGAAAATAATATTGAGGAAAATCTGTTTAATTGTGGAAAATGGGCACTGCGAAGTATGCGAATTGCCGGGTTTCTCCCATTTAGATTTGCTGGAAAGGAGAATTTATTAGAATTGTCATTTGTCAGTACCCCGATTTTGTATAACGTGATTTTAATCATAGTAACATTAGTTTGGCTGTTGTACGCTACCGTGAGTTCATTTGTTTTTATGACAAGTTTGAAAATAACGTCTCCTACTGAATTTGCAGTCTTTTTAATAGTTGGCATTTCGGCTACTGTCACTCGATTGAACTACCGGGTACTTTCAGTTGTAAATGCACGGAAAACGTTACAGTTCTGGAAATTGAATTGTTCTAAACTGGAAAGGATACAAGCTTTGTTGGAAATAGATTTGTTTAATTCTACAAATCAATTTTCTAAGATAAATTCCACTTTCAAAAAAATTATAATTATTGACTATGTATGCATGGTATTTCAATTTGTAGCATTCGCAACATCTCTTAATATAAAAAAGGATTCCCTGGATCCAGTGTCTTTAGCAGGGAAAATTGTACCTAGTTATTGGCTGGTATTTCCCAGTATGGCATTGTCGTTGTATTTCAACTTATTTATGAACGCCTTACAACCATGCATTACAGTTTGGATCCAATATTTCCTCAAGATTCAGAAATCCACAATTGCAGTAATTTCACATAAAATAAGCTCGCTTATGCAAAAATACAATCAATCACTGGCAATAACCGAAATCGGGAATTATTCAGACAAAGAAAAATGCCATGTGCAGAATCACACATTAGGATGTAATAATGAAATGTTTTCACGGTCTCAAATTACATTTACAAGAGAATATGTTGAAGAAAAAGTCCGAAATTGTATGAAATCGTATAATGAAGTTGTTGAAATGGTTGAAGCTTTTCAAAACACATTGAGTGGAGTTCTGCTCGTTGAAACATTTACGTCTACCTTATCACTTTTAATCTGTACATTTTTTCTATTCACATGGACGGTAAATGCAGAGTACTACAAAGGTCCAATGTCCTATGGATCTTTGTTTTTGCATGCACATATCCTGTACAGAATAGCGACGGAGTGCAGTCAATTGGATGAAGAATGCAAAAGATTGGTGCACAAAATTTGTAGCATCCCACGTTTAAATAAGCAAGTCAGTTTCAAATTTCAGCTGCAGGTAATTTAAATCATTCAATTTCATTAAGGAATAAGGTAAATACATTGAAGAAGCCACCAAATTAATATTTAAACAATTATTATAAATTATTTATGATCTGATATTGTTAACTCTGTGTTATTGATTCTAATCGTCATTACCATTTTGGAAATATCGTTAGATCCAAACTTTTGCTCTGAGTGCATACAAAAATTCTATAAAGATTTGCCCTGGATCGTTTTTTGTCGTTAACCGTAGTTTACTAATGTCGGTGAGTGTTATCGTATATAAGCATTCTCTCATTCACTTCTCACAAGCAACCTAAAATATAATGCACTTTGTTAGATATGTAAGATATGCATATATTGGGAAGAGCAGTGTATGATTATTTTATTTTATACTGATTTTGTAATGTTAAACAAATAAAGACTTTTAAATAGCTACTTTTGACACGTTAATAAAACCGAACGTTGAACTTTATTTTCAGATAGCTGCAGCAGGAGCCACGTATCTTGTTGTACTCTTCCAATTCAAACAAGCAGAATCAGAGGTCCATCCATATAATAAAGATATTTGCAATTGTTCACATTTTTAATGATTGTCTCTTATCATGTTTGAGGGTACTCTATGACGTTACATCAATAAAAAATATTAGTAAAGCATTTTTACACTGATTACTATTACCTATCGCTTTTGTTATTCTTGGATTGGCCATCCATTTTATTTATGTATGGTAAGTTAAGATTTTAAGTGTTCAATGCATATTTCTTAGAACGGTACGGTTCTTCATTACTTGAATCACAAAAGACGAATTTCAACAGAAAGTAAAACTACACTCAAAAATCACAGTGAAGTGATTGTTAGTTATTGACCTAAGTATCTTCTGCGGTTCATTCATTCATGTCATTTTAGAACTGAAAAAGAATGATCGTCTGCAATATAATAACTCGGGTTTGGAAGCATTAAAGATAAACTTAAAAAAACATTTTGTCTGCACTAAATTAAGTTGTTAAAACTTCATATTATTACGAATTAAATTGTTTTATACATGTAGGTATACATATCAATTGGTGGTAATTAATAAAAATGACTGACATATTTCAACTGACATAAAATATTTCTATTGATTTATATAATCTGTCATTCTTACACGTCTCTCTAGAATCGCCTTTAGCAAACATTTTTTAATAATAATTATAGCTATACCTTCGTGCTAGTTATTAAATGTTTAAGAAATAGGACAATTAGATTTTACACTATATTACTTATGAAATTCATTAATCTATTATTTTAAGCAAGTATTTTAGGTAGATATAATTCGTGGTACTAATTCATTGAATCATTCTTAAAGAAGACAAAACTCAGTTCAGACATAAAAAGATCATGGAGAAAATTGGCGCTAGTATGATTGAGAAAAATCTTTTCAATTGTGGAAAATGGGTATTGCGAAGTATGAGAGCGGTCGGTTTCCTCCCGTTCAGATTTAGACAAAGAGAAAATTCATTAGAGTTTTCACTTTTTAGTGTTCCACTTTTCTATAACGTGGTTTTAATCATAACAACAATAGTTTGGTTGTTCTACTCTTTGAAAAGTTCAATAATTTTCGTTACGAATTTAAAAATAACATCTACCATCGAATTTACCGTTTTTATAATAGTCGGATTTTCCGTTAGCTTCACAAGCTTGAGTTACCGGTTATTATCCATTGTAAACGCACGAAACACATTGGATTTCTGGAAAATGAATTGTTCTAAACTAGAAAGGATACAAGCTTTGTTG
>JABASD010003869.1:0-17871 GCA_019776165.1 Pogonognathellus flavescens | reverse complement strand
ACTGCATTGTGTACATAAAAGGTAATGTAAAATAATATTTTATCTCAATTATTTGTTCTGTCAACTAAATATTAGGTCGTTACTTTCTCTCTTCCAGAAATATTAAAAAACTACATTTTGAAATATAAAATAATAAATAATAACAGTAGAAACTAGTACAATTCTATATAGGTACATAGGGGCATGTCGATAGTATTATTATTATGGATAATATGAATTTCAGTTTAATTTCATTTCAATTTATGTTTGTGTATCATCCAAGCAGAAGTTACCCTATGCCTTTTATGCATTATTGCATTTTCTAAGTGAACTTTACTGTAGATCACATTTTACACACATTTGTGTTATATATTTATATTTACATGTAAAATTATGCTTAAGACTTCAAGAGTCAAAGAAAAAGAGTTTTTTTTTGTAAAAACTGCATGTAAAAACTTTCTGGGAATAACGCTTTTCTGTAAATCGGTATGTTGGGTTGGGGACCCATTTGGGCCACTCTGATTTCATGGTACGGACAATGTATGAAATCCTATTCCCAAACAATCCGACCAATCCATTGAGTAACACAATATTTTATAAACTATACATGCACGGTTTAATAATTAAATCACTTTTCCTTCTGTATAATGTTTGAAAAAATATTTAACTTTGCGATTCCGAGGTGCAGGTACGAGAAGATAAAAAATTTCAACACTTTTGTGGACGATTTATAGTGCCAGATGTCCTGAAGGGACAGTAATGAACGGACTTGTTTTTGTAAAGAATGGAGAATGCTACAAACCATTCACAAGCCCAAGTCCTTTCTTTCGTGTTTCGGGGATAAATCAGACCTTTGATCAAAAAGAGCGAAAGATCACCTCATCCCTGCCCTCAAAACTAATTGTTAGCTGAAAGTTCTTCAGAATTTCAAACTTCATTTGTAATTTTTTCTGGTGAACTTAATTTTTCACAGGAGACCGTGCAGTCCAAGTGCGGGTCCCTATTCTCAATCTGCAAACTCGTGGCCTAAATCTATTTCATAATTCGCTTGTATTTGTATTGGGACGATACGAGTCCCCGTACTTGTGATAACTTGTGAATCACATTTTATGTTAAACTTGTTTGTAACGTATGAAACTTAAAATTAGTAAAATAAATGTTGGTTAATCCAATCAAATGTTTTCGGACACACCGACACAATTACGGAATGCATATATACAAAAACTAGTCATAGCCATTTCCTGTAGTATTACGGATGGGTTTGATTTTCGGTGCATAAATTTATGAGCTGACATTTATTAATAGCACTAGAAATATTCATTAAATAAACGAGGACAGCAAGGTTCTTTGAAGTTGTACACTTCATATTTATAACATATCACGCATACAAGGAATAAAAATGTCATTCACGATTATTATCTTTCTTGAATGCTGACAATTCTCTTGAGTCTGGCTGGTAGAGAAGAACCATCTCAAAAGTGTACGCTACGGATATGATCGATAAAATAAAATTTTTCGTGACAACGAAACATCCGATTCCCGTCAATCCCAAGGTTCTGAGTGCAGACAGGTTTTCCAACCTTTCAATCTGTCAAAAACGTTTCTTGCTTATATATTATTATCACCCACAATAATATAAATACAGACATACTATAAAACTAAACTACACCCACATACCTCGTAATATCATTTTCCTTTACTTTTTTTACTATTTCCGAGAAATTTTACCCTTTACAAGAATTCTTTCCCCATTATAATACTATGCTGACGTAAGGACTAAGGACACACATTTAAATAACCAAACCACTCTGCGGGGAACGTGACACTTTAAAAGCCAGTTTTAATATCAATTTTATTGGAAAATGTCATTTCTACGAGTAAACTAAAGGTATAATAAAATCCCAAGTCAAAAAGTCTGTATTGCATAAGAGCACAATTTAGCATCATAAAAGATAAAAAGACGAAAAGAGACGAATATTTGAATACAAAGCGACTTTTTATTTACCTCCAGGGAAAATTCTTGCATAGGACAATCATGTATAGTAAATTGAAGAATTTTTGTAGCATACTCGTTGACTCGAGCCGCTGTGATAGTAATAAGAACGATTCTTGACATCAAATGAACAAAGGACCAGCAGGAATAAAGTGAAAGAAGATAGTTTGTATTAGCATGAGTCACCAGACCTAAATGCAGCTGTCGTAATGAAAGTACATAGTCAAAATTCTACAACTGAATAATTAAATTTTCGAAGACGAAAGACACACGAGCACTTTTCATTTTCGGGAATTCGGGAGTGAATAATTCAATTATTTTCAGTCGTTCTACTTACTTGCATACACATAGCGTACAAGTTCATTCCATAAGACACGAATATCAAAGGTGACAGAAATTCGTCGAATAGCTCCAAAATGTTTAGCAACTCCATGTAAATAGAACGGAAGTCCACCCACTGTATTCTTACTGTAGTGGGATGTAAGGTTAGAAAATTTCTTTATTATTTTATTACCTACCAGACAGAAAGTCTGAGAAGTTAACAAAAAGTATTACTTTTTAATGTCACTCACAATCTGACTGAATAAAAATGAAAAATCTGAAATACAAAGCCCGACACATTAAGATAATGAAGATGTCCATAAAGTTCCATGCGTAGAGAGCTAGTTTATTTGCCATGAAAAGAAGGATTGCGTTAAATGAAGAGTACGGTATGAGCTGAGCCCAATACCTGTGAGATCTCTTGTAATAGATTTGAAGAAATGTCATGTTTGCTTCTGTGACCTGCTCTTCTAAATTACAAATTGTTTTACATCAATTCTACATAATGTTAAAACGGGAAATTGTAAAATAGTCATGTTACAATAGTCTATAGATCATTTAAATTAATATTTGTATTACCTTCTGTCGGTTCAAGAATTGGAAATAGTTTTACATGAAAAACAGCATTTTCCAGGATTGCTGAAAGAAAAACAATTCCGGCAATAATATTCATGTCTCTGAATAAATTCTCGTCTTTTCTGATTATCCGGACTTCCTGCCATTGCTGAAATAATTTCCGAAGCTTCCTTTCATATGTGTGGAAATAAATATATCTGAAAAATTTCATAAATTAAAATTTTACATAATAATATCGATAATGAGGATGATTACAGGATTAATTTCTTCAATGAACCCAAAATTATTGTTAATTAACACAAAAGTTCCAGTTAGGTAGAATAAAGGTGATCCCACGGACCATCCGAGCTCTGCGTTTGTTTTTCTTGTAGATGAGTCTGCAACCACTCCGACAATATCTACGATTACATTGAAGCCCAAGAGCAAAGGAAATATTCTTGCTATACTGTTGTTCGAAAATAAATAAAACATTAAAAATACATGCAAAAGTGAAAGCAATTTCACAGTAAAAATTAAATGATAATTTTTCCTTCTCATTACAATGCAAATTGTTAAAGGAGATAGTTTAAATTGTCTTACTGGCGAAGAATAACATTCGTGGGTGGAATGAGACCAATGAGTTTACCAAAACATAAAATGTTCTTCATACTTCGCTCAAAGTCTTCCATACTATTCTTCAGTTTGCAGTAGTGTGAGCGTATAGAATGGAAATATCTAGTATATTTGTATGCAAGCGACATACAACTGCAAAAAAACTTTCATAGTCATGTTTTTACTTAAAGAAAGAATGTGCGTAATCTGCAGAATCGGTAAAATATGAAATGTTCCATACAAATGACATTTTGACAAATGAAAGACAATTTCAGATACCAAACAATTTATCTCATATTTCCATCTCATATTTCTCCAGGTAAAAGCATACTACTACTACTATATATCTGTAAATACCATATTGCATTTATCCACTGACATATACTTCGCATATGGATAAATTCATTATATGAATTTATCTTTACTGTCATTGTCAATGCAACTTTCACTGAAAGTACTGTTTTCAGAACATTATCTGTAGGAAAAATGTAAATATAAATGCGACGGTTGAAAGGATATGATTTATATTCATTTCACAAAGGATACTTCAATATTTGCGTACAAAATTTTAAAAAACTTTCTATGGTTCACTTAGCATAACACTACTTAAACATGTTTTGACTATAGGAAAAGTAAGTAGTATGTGTAGGTAATTTCGCTTAAATAGTAAGTGAACGAGATTTTTCTTTGAGATTCCCATGCGTATTTTTCAGTCACCTAAGTCACCTTATACCTTTGTAATTATTCAGATGTGTCATATATGCAGGCGCATTCTACTACATACTTTGTACTAAGTTATCTGATGCATCATGTAAACCAGAACTGAATACTGTTACGAATTTAACCTAAATACAAGAAAAAAGAACCGATCTGTCTGAGGGGTTAATATCTTAATAAGGAGTTAGAATTTCATGAATAAACAAAGAGAATGAGCATGTGGATCTGTATGGAAATGCATTTTAGAATTGTTGGGACTCAACTGTACTGACTAATTACAGATTCTCTGAACTTTGTCTCATTAGTCTACATTGGAGTCGAAATTTGTTAAACAAATTTTACAAGGTACTGTATACTTAATAGTTAAATATATTACGGGTAGAGGTAGAACGTTTTGAGTGTGAGATTCTCTAGCACACACATACAAAAGCATCCTTGTCCTTCAGTCATGCATATTTTCTCGAAAGATGTTTAAACAAAACTAGGTTAACTTTGAAAGAAAGTTATTTGATATTTATAACGGGCAAAGTCACTGCAAAGGATGATTCTGCGTGGCAGAAAACTCTTAATGAAATAATTGCATGAAATTGACATTCGTATGAGTCGTATGCTTCTTGAATACCAACAATGACGACATGTTTGTTACAAATATGAGTACAGTTACAATTACAACTATCATTTCAGTTTCATACAGCCCGAGGAGCAGTATAGAGACATTTTCGGTGTAGCTAGAAAGTGAAAAAAGAAAAATTGAAGAAAATTTTTGTGGTGTCACTAAAAGAGTTTTTGTGGGGAAGTGAACATGGAGCTTAAGAAATTTGTTGTTTGCCTGTTGACATGTTTTCTCATCCTAGAAAACGTATTAGCAGGAACAACAGCATCGGCGAAAAATAATACAGAAACAAGGAAGAAAGTTGGAATTGTACGCAATAAATCTCATAGTTTGATGAACTCAACATCAATGACTCAACGAGAATTGACTCAACGAAGATTACACTTTGTAGGACGAACAATGGGAATAATAGATAGTATATTGCAAAGTTTCAGTTCAACAGTCGGTAATATAAGTGTTTCTGCAACTTCAGGTTCTACATCCGGTTTAAACAGTATTGTGTCATCTTTCCCCACGGTTTGTCAATACTAAAGAATTAACAGACTACTTTAAGACACAGAACAATAAAAGTCGCTTTTAGCTACTATATGCTTAAAAAGCCACTTTTTGATCTGTGACTTTAAGATGTTATGGAATTTAGAGTAGTTAAGTTTAGAGTTATATACTACTTACTTATAATATAACAAAAATTGAATCTTGTTTTCAGTCTCTTTTGACCATTAGTAATGAAGTGGCAAAAATACCATTGTTTGTCGGTCTTCCCATTGCCATCATTCTAATCGCCCTTTTGATTAAAGGAATTGCATACGGTATAGCAATCATTCCCAGCTACACTTCGCCAATTTACAACGAACTAAAGGAACAGTACGGGGGATCGTTTGATGATGATAGGTATATACCAATTATATATTGACGCAATCAGTGTATTAGTAATTCATCCAAAGTATTAATAACCCTGATTTTTGACATTAACTACCTATTAATCACCAAATATTTGTATGACAATACATTTATCAATTTTTCTTTAAAAACAATTAGTGATTCCATGCAAGGATACGGAAATCCATCTTCAAGCTACGGTGTGCCTTCTTCAAGTTATGGGGCTCCGTCCTCAAGCTACGGTGCCCCTGCCCCAAGTTATGGGGCGCCTGCTCCTAGTTATGGGGCTCCTTCTTCCAGTTATGGGGCTCCATCTCCTTCTTCTAGTTATGGGGCTGCTGCTCCTTCTTCTAATTATGGGGCTCCATCTCCTTCTTCTAGTTATGGGGCTCCAGCTCCTTCCTCTAGTTATGGGGCTCCGGCTCCTTCGTCCAGTTACGGGTCTCCGTCCTCAAATTCTCGGATGTCTCACGATGAAACCAAAACTAAGGTTCTCTACAAACCGGGACCAACTGCGGCACAACTGAATACAGCATCCCACACACTAAGCCAAGCTGTGAAAAAATACTCGCAACTGTAGGGTTGCATTTGGTTTTCATTTATATCCTGAGATATTTCTTTGTTGTCATTTTTATTTATTAACATTTTGTTATTATACTCTTATGAGATTTGTTATATAGGTATATTAAATATTATATAGGTATACATATAGGTGGTTTGATGAACTCACGTTTAATTAAAAAGTGAAACAATACATGCATATATACCGGTATACTGTACATAATATATTTTAACTTTAATGTTGTTCTTCCTGGAACAGAAATGTTCTTTCAACTGATACGATGTCAACCTAACTTAATATTTCTAATTCTAACAATAACTTCAAAGGACTTTACAAAATTCTAATGGTAAGTTTATGGAACAAAAATACAATCATAATGTATTCTTCAGACAAAAAATTAACAATTATGACAATTAATAAAAAAAGGTTACCGTTTTTACAACGAGAGAATGGATTGACTTACCTTTCCAGATCGTTTCGTGTGTATTTGTACATGGCCTTCAATAAAATCATAAGAACTTCTAAACAAATTGTGTAAAACAAAATTCATGATATTAAGCGCATCTATAATGCATGGTTGTTTGGGAAAAATAAGATAACTCATCTCAATCTCTATTCAAAATCTGAGTACACGGCTTTATTTCTACATGAAGGTATACATCATCGGTATTATAATGACTACTACAAACGTCTTAATGAGAAAACATGACATCGATATGATATTTCTCAACAATGTTGTGTACAGCACAACACTAATAAAAACTATATTAGCTAACAATTGTAACAATGTATTGAATGCATATACAAATCAATGAAATTAGAAAATAAAATTTCCTGACATAAATAGGTAGCAGATAGAAATCTGCTCTTCGTACTTTGGGATGTCATTGTTATGCGTGTTTCTGTAATACAGACGACTAATTTTTTAAATACATTTGAATACATATAGTCTAATAAAACTAGTCTCAACGAATGTACTATAATATTTTAGTAATACATTTTGAACAGGTTCACATGGGTTGGTTGGTAGGTGTAAATTTTCGAATATGTATAGGTCCATATAATTTTACAACGAATGCTAATCGTTTCACAACACCGAAACACAAAACTATACTTTTTTAACAGTCAAAGTCATAGGAGTGTAGCATAATGTACATCATAGTAACTTCCAGTTATTTATAGTATTTCATTTACCTTCATCGTAATATCTATAGCTAATAATTCTTTCATACAATTCGTCATTTAACCATTTTTCGTTAAGGTACGTTCTTTGTAACATTGCCTATAATATGTTTATATAACTACAAAGTTATTTTTATACTTGAAACTAATTCTTTGCCTCTTTGCACCAATCTAAAAATCATTTCATTCCCATATTCTCATCACATGCTGCAGCTACATCTAAAATATACATTATATTATTGTATGTAATTAAATTACATTATGATTATGACTATGACACAAGTACGACTGAAAATTCTGTCAGTATGCAGTTAAAAGTTAAACTTTAAATATGGCTATAACGTTAATAATACCATATTTACATCACAATAACTAAATCGTTCATAGTATACAGTATAAAATACATTATACACACAATATGATATAGATTCCTATTTTATAATGTATTTATTTAAAGTTAACTACAACTCAAATAAACAGTATGCACTAATTTTCCATAAATCTTTTTCGTCCTCAATACAAGCAATATATTCTGTAATTCTAAGCAGCACCGTCAAAAAACTATCTAGGTAAATAAGATATAACATTTTATATCAATAAGTATGAGTAGTACATACGTTAAATACCTATATTACACATTTAAATTGTATTTACTTCCACTTCCCTGAAATAGATTCGATGTGATTGTAATGATATGTGTAGATATCATTCGTAATATTATTATTACACAATTTGAAAATTGAATAGTTATATCTTATAATATTAATAATTTAAAACAGACTATTTATAGCATCACAAGAATATTTTAACTAAATGAAGAATCAAGCGAACCATATTATTATCTCTACACATTTTTAAGTAGGTACGCTAAATATTTTATAAATGCCTCATCTGCTACAGGTATGCTAACACAATATTTAAGTAGGGTAACTAATTTAAATGTAATTATAAAATAATATTTTTCTCTGACAATGAATGACACTTATAAACCTCAAATATAGGTATACAGTATACACTGTTAAATGTCAAAACATCAGACATTATTATAATTATTATGGTAATCAAGCCCTTTCTTTTGGACATTTTTTCCTTAACAAATTAACGTAAATCAATTTCTTTATATTAAGAGAAAAAAATATTTGAATTATTCTCATCCATTCATTCTTATAAGCTACTATTTCGTTTTGGTATTCGATAATTCGATCTTATACGCTCTAAAGGGTAATATTATATTTACCATACATACACTTACTTTACAGAATAATAAATCGTATTATAATAACAATATTTAGAGATATTTCTCACCAGGTAATAGTAACGGGCTACTGCATATATTCATAAACGGTTTCATATGATGACTAAATATTTTATATGGACTCACTGCTTGTAAATGTAAATGCAGAAAAATAATACTGCGACTAAAAATAACCTGACAAAAGAGATACACGTACCATCTTTGTATATAGCAACTCTAACGCTTTCATTATATATTTAGTTTCTAATATCGCAAAAGCAATTCACTTCCATACACAACTTCCAGCAAACAGCCACAGCCCACTCACTATCTTACTACTGTATATAAGCGACATTGCAATACACATATTCATGTTCCAGTCATTCTCTTGTATGCCATATTTGTAGATATAATATCTTTATCTTTTTAAACATTGTTATTTCCTATAGCTATCTTAATAATCGTATTTATTATGACATGAGTAAAGTGTCTATTAGTAGAGTTAATCATAATTGAACGAAATAGCACATAATGTGCAGTAGCTATTTTCGATACAATTCAATCCATAATTAAAATTAAGGAGTGGGGTTCTTAGACGAGTATTACAACTCAAATATTTAAATGACGAATATTAATAATAACCTAAAAATCTATTCGAGTCCCTAAGTATAACTACTAGATTGTAAGTGCGAATGCTCATTAGGTCTAAATACATAGAGAGAATATTGAAGGAGTACAAGTGCAGAGCAAAAGATGAGACCCACTAAATAACTTTGGAATTGGAATTATTTACGTAATTTTGACTTTTGGGCCCACGGTTAATCACAAAACGTCTTAAACCAATTGGTATAGCTCTTTATAGGATTTAAATATCTGTTGGTTTTTTAATCAAATGTGTATGTAACATGTATTCTCACTTATCTAAAATCTAAATAATTCGTCTTTGGTTAATCATGAGCTTTGACATTTTAAAACTATTAGAATCATTAGATGAACCACTGTAAATAGCTACGTTCAATAGTTCTGAGATTGTTTTACATGAGTAGAGGTACGGTGTATTAGTGACTATATTCAAATTATTGAACTATGCTGAACAACATCATTGAAAACACAAAAATACTATTTTGATTCGCTACAAATGAAATTAGTAAACTGAATCCGCTAATTAATTGTCGAATACGTGCGTGAAAGTGCTTTGTTTGTAATCTGGATACTATTGAAAATTCTACAACTCCATAAAATTAAGCTAAGACTGACTAAGCGCGAACACTATGTAAATATTTTGAAATCTCGACAGAAGCGTTAAACACATTATTAAATACTACGTTGTATTAGTAATACAATTCACTTTCGAAATTCGGGTAGAACATTAACAATAACAATTTAAGACCATGAAAACCAAGACCGAATTCCAGACACAACTGAAACACCAGCGTCAATTTCGACTTGTGAGTTTTCGGGAGCTGTGATTGGGACATTACCGTCTTTATCCTTTTCCTTCGTCTTCTCCGGATCTTCTTCTCCTTCTTCAGCAGCTTCTACCGCTTCTTCAAATTCTTCGGTCGCAGTTTCTTCCGGTTCTGGTGCTGCACTCAAAACTTTCTTGTTAGTTTCTTCTTGCATCTGCTTTTCATAGTTTCTTACATCTTCGTCGGTCATTCCATGCCAATCGTCAATCCAAGCAAATGCTTGACGGTGACCAAGCAGAAGAATATCTCTTATCGCCTACATTTAAAATATTATATTTAAATTGCAATTACAATTTCATACATTCCTTTTATAATTAATTAATTTTCAAACACAATTTACTTTCTGCGCGTAATCTTCAACTCTAGTTTGTACACCCCAAACTTCGAATGTGATCTTGACGTATTTGTACGAGCACATTATGGGTTCGTGCGACAACATCCAACCATCTGGAAGTGGACCTCTTCCAGTTTTCTTTGATTTAAAGAACTTCGGGTCTTCCGTTTCCTTGTAATGTTTTTGGGGAACTTCGTCATACGCAATATCAACCCGGTCTACTATTCTATTTTCCAACTCTTCGGGCGTCAGCTCCAAACACTGTATATTACAACATTTTATTTACTTATTATTTTGTTAATTGTTACAATATTGTGTTTAGTAAACTTGGGATTGTGAATGAGAAAATTCATTACGTTTTCACTACTCCCCCCATTGTCTTCATATCTAGTTTTAATGAATATGTTTAACTTTGGCAAAAATGAGCAAGTATACTCGGTTTCAGTATACGGGTAATAGTTCCATGATTTTTCAACTACATAAAATACTCTAGGAATGATTGATTGCAACCAGTACGGCATCCTACTGTAAAATAAATAAATAGATAAATAAAAGAGTTGAAAATTTTGATAAAAATATTGTGTTGGCTTATGTAGTAATTACTTCGACAAATGGATCCGCTTCTCTGTGTATCTACCATCTCCATGAACTTTATCGTTATGTGGCACATTATGCACAACTTCAACTCCTTCACCAGCCTCTGATTGCTCGCTGCTGTGTTTGGCTATCATAAACAACTGTCCTATTTTGTACTGCAAAACAAATAATTAGAAGTTAGCAATAATTAGATTAAGTAGTACATAATTGTAATAATCAACCGTTTTAAGTTTCACAAATCTATATAAAATACAAATTGTAATGTTTATTATTAGATTATTAAACTGCTTTACCTCCTCTGTGGTAAATGGCATAGGTATCCGGTACTCTTTCACCAACATTTTCGATTCTTGTATGTAGATTGATGTTTTCTGAAAGAGCAGTAAATAATAGTAAATATTTCGTGGTTTAACTGAATGTCAACGCTGGCTTCAGGAACTTTGAACTTATAGTGAGTTCAACACTGAAAAACAAAATATTTATAATTAACCATTCTGTCAATTCAACATGATATAAGTAATGTGGCTCATTTTTCTCTTTTCTGTTAAATAACAAAATTACTCACTGGGAACTTTTCCAGTTTCAGTCTCCAGATTTCTTTGTAATGTACATTGAATCCGAACTAAAGAGCACCCAATTCTTGAATTCTTCGAAATGTTTTACAGTTGACTGTAAAAGTCTTGCCGTTTTTTAGATGTTTTAAATTCTTCGGATTGGTTAGCAAAGTAAAGGGAATGGCAAAGGCTTTACGGATCAGATCACGGATGACGGACAGCTGGCAACTATAAACGTCCAGAACAGATTGTAATAAATAAAAAATTCAGAAATAAATGAATAATAATTAAATAGGATTCTGTCTGTAATATAATATGTGCATCAAAAATCTGACTTACATTCAACGTTCTTTCCTTCTCCCGTTCTCCTGAATCAGCCCGTCGTCGTCTTCCCTGTTTCTGCTTCACTCAATCTCGCCGTTCACTCTACTGAATCAAAGTGATAACTTTCTTCTGTCTCGTTCCAGTGGTCTACGTACAGTCACACGCAATCAATCTGATAAATTCGTAATTCGGAGTGGAGGAGGAAACATTTCTCGGGTTGTTTTGTCGTGGTTCATCTACTTTTTCCATTCCTCTCTTCTCTCTTGTTTACTGCTTCTCACTCAGGCTGGGTCTGTGTATTTCATTTTCACACGAATCACACGACGAACACTTTACTTTCTCCACTAACACAACCGCATGTAGAACACGTGCTTCCCACCGTCAGTGACGTCACGTCTGGGAAGTGTTGAACCTGAAGCTCCATATTTGCAAATGCTACACGCCGAACCGGCTGTTTTGGGTGGCTTTTACAACTTCACAGTTAAATCTGTCAAAAATTTTGTTCGTTTTGCAGATAAAAGGTTCAAAAATATTTCTGAAGGAAAAATAAACATTTTGAAGGTAATAAAAATTTATTTTACTCTTTTAACTTACTCAATTTTATCGTCAATATGGGTTTGCGCGGCACCCGTTCAGATTTGCAAAAATCAAAAGCATTCATTTATTTATTTATTTTTGTTTTTGACTTTCACAACTTTGGCACAATCAACGATTAAAATTACATATTAGGTTTTGTCAGTTAATTTTTAAATTGTTTTTTATAACTATCAACTGTTAAGTAAAATCGATAAATAACAAAACAAATCAACAACAACACAATGACATACTTTTGACATTTAATTTTTGTACATCAGCGTTAACTGTTAACGTGTTTAGTGACTTAGTGTATACTGTGAAAAGTTAACAGTCCACACTAAACACTTTAACGCTGATGATCACAGTGTGAACTATTTTAGTAGCACCTTTATTTTATTTTATTTTATTTTTATTATTATTATATTGTATGTTTAACTTCAACTAATTTAATTACTAAACCAGTGGCAGTGTGTTGAACAAGCTTGAAGTAGCGTTTACACGTGTAATCCATAGAATTCACGTGTAATCCATAGAATATTTTATTTTCTTATTTGCAAAGTTAAACATAAAAATATATTATTATTATTATTATTAATTTTATTTTTGTAGAAGCATCATGGAAGGTGAATTGACGTCATTTATTTCCTGCTCTCCGCAAGAACAATGTCAGGAGTTGAGAGAGTATATGAAGAGTTTGGGTGCAGAAATATCTGTGGAGCCCAGCCCCAAGGGGATGGAGGACGACCTTCACAAAATCATTGGCGTGTGTGACATTTGTTTCACCAAAGGAAATGAAGTTGATATTGAGTCGGTTCTAAACGGCATCGTTTCAGTAGTCATCATTGCAGATTCAGCAGCATCAGATGGACTCGTTTTGGCATTTAGTGAAAAAGTAGCAAAAGCCTGGGAGCCGAAACAGAAACATGGAATTATAGCTCTGAAAGTTTTGCGGTTGTTATTTTTCTCTTTGAGTGAAGCTTCAGCAATGCGCTATCATGTTTATTATTACATGGTAGAAGTTGCCGGAAAAGTTGGACAAATGCAAGCTGTGTTCACAAATACACAAACTCTGAAGAAAACATTCGCAGCCCGACCACCAACCCCAGAGCAGTTGCAAAAGCTCTACCGTCTTCTACATACAAGTTTAAATAACAGCAAAATGAGTGACGATGCTTACAAAGTAATGTTAGATCTTCTGGCGACGTACACCAAGGAGAATGCTTCCCAAGCAAGAGAAGACGCTTTGAGATGTATTGTCGCTTCTTTGGCGGATCCAAACATTTACTTGCTGGATCATTTGTTACCCCTGAAACCAGTGAAATTTTTGGAGGGTAAGAGCGGAACATGAATATAAAATTATTTTAGCGAATTTATACAATAATCCTGTCATTCATGATACAAAAACTTTGCATTGATTTCCGTATTAATTTTTTCTCTTTATTTTAGGAAATCCAATTCATGACCTGCTGATGTGCGCTGTGTACGACGGTTTGACTGAATATTTGAAGTTTGCGTCGGACCACAAGGAATTCCTACAGAAAATGAATCTGAATCATACACAGCTAATGAAAAAGATGAGGATTTTGACTCTGATTAGTATGGCTGAAAAATCCCAGGAGGTTCACTTTTCCCAAATCCAGAAGGAACTGCAACTTGAGCCCACCGATGTGGAACTGTTCATAATTGATGCTTTGAAGACTAAACTTCTTACAGCTCGGATTGACCAAGCAAACAAAAAACTGGTAGTTCAGTCAGCGGTGAAACGCGCTCTTACAAAGGCACATTGGACACAAATTCGGGATATCCTGACAGTGTGGAAGAACAGTATCCATAGTCTGAAGGATAATATGCACGATTTGGAACAACCGGTGTAAATACTTCAAGGGTTTAAGTTTAACATGTATTATTACTTGATTATGATATGATGTTGCTGTTGAGATATAATTCTTAACTTAATTGTATTTGTAAATCTTTTTCAAAGTAAACAGAATCGTATTTGTATGACCAAAATTTTTGCAGTTTTTAATTGTTTATTGTATCTTGGTATTCATTATCACGTTTTACATAGGATAGAAAATGACTTCAACAATTATTATTCTGCAGTTTAACAACACTGTAGCTGTATCCAGTCAAACCATAGTAAAGGCATCTCCTTTTATTTAAATAAAATTGTAAACGCTAATTCTGTTTTTGTACACGATAGTTAAAGAATTAGGTTCTACTACCAACTACGAACACAATCACTTGGCTATAAAGTTAATTTAAGTAAACATTGCAAAGTATGAGAAGAGTGAAGAGACTACATTAATACGTACATTTCATTTAAAAACTTATCCCTATCTCTATGATTTATTTACAATCACCTATTTTTTCAAGTGATTTTTAAAAAACATTCCAACAACTATAAATAGAACAACAAAGTCGATGGCTGTCACAGCATAATAATTTTCTATTGTTTTTTCTCCTTTAACATTATCAGCTAATGGAACTGCGAAGCAAACGATGAGCAGGACACATACGAACGCATTTACATACATCCATAACCTTTTAGTGTCTCCCTATTTTACAAAGATTGTTCAGACTTATTAAATTAGCATTCAAATTAAGTTCCATATTGTAATGAAATATTCATTTAGTGTTCTTACCTTGAAAAATAGCATCACAGATGATACTGTCTGAATTAAACCTCCAACGAGGGCTGCTGCACTGCAGCCAATGACTTTCTTTGCAGTGCTACTTGAGCCGGAGTAAGTCTTAAGAACTAAGCTACTGAAGATCAAAACACCAATTCCCAACATCTAAAGGTCACATAAGACTTAATTTATTTTGAGCAAATGCCAATGGAAGCTTAGGTGCTTAAGAACCTAAACTTCATTCATTTACATCCAGATGTTCTTTAAATTGCAATTTATTTCTTACCACAAATAAGATGGCTACAGGTGAAGAGTCGTTTGAGAGCAATCCAGCCGTTAGAAACAAAAGGATCCAATTGCCCATTACAACTGCATAAAACGAATTTGCATGCACATCGTCAGAAAGAGGAATGGCGAAGCAAATTATATACACAAGTATCAGAATAATGCTCACATACGTCCAATTTTTCTTCATATTATCCTTTACAAATATTGAAAAATGTTTTGTGAATAAATTATATCTTTATTTTATTCCATACAGTAATTAATTATCATAGGATAATTTTTCTATAACTAATGTCAATAGGTAAAGAAGGATAGCGAAAAGGAAACTTTTCAAAACTTAATTTTGTAAGAAACAAAAAATCATGTAATATCTCCCTATATGATACATTGCAATCATAGTTAGCGAATCGCAAACTACTTAAGTATGACATGTACAGGGAAATATTATTAAGATTTCTAAGATATAAATGAACCTTGAAGTAAAGAAGTACAGACATGATAATCTGAACTGCTCCCGCAGCTATTAAAACAGCAGTACAACCAACCACTTTTTTCCCGACATTGCTTCCCGTGTTGTTGGAATAATCTTCCAACAGAAAACTGGATGTTGCAATAACACCTGCTCCCATGATCTGAAAACAAGGCAAATGCAGATTAAACACAAGAAAACTTAGCATGCAACTATTATACTTTAATTTAAAACGCACTTGTAAAATTAATTTACATAATGATACGATTAGAAAATTATAAAGTGTGTGTATGCAATTTGAGAATATTAGACTTCAGAAAGACACAATCTATATAAGAAAGGAATAGTAAAATATGGCAAATTCTATAAATTCTTGTTAACTAACCAGTTACACTTATAAACTTATTATATAGAACTGGTAGAAACTTACCACAAAGAATATTGCAATTTGGGCGAGACTGACTGAAATCGTGATCCCACTTGCCATTTTGACTTGTAGATATTTTTGAGACTTACAATGAAATCTTAAATCAAGAAAGAATGCTTAGGTTATTTTAGTTCAGAATATTATGCTAGATTTGAGAGAAATGTTATAATCCTGAGTGAGTCTGAGTGTGAGATGAGACTCTTTATGAGAGTGAGAGTACTACTGTTGTTGCCAGTTCTAGCTGTCAATCTGTTCCAGTTCCAGTGTAGGGCAGACTGAAGTTGCTTACATGTGATTCACTGGAGTAGAACTGCAAACAGGTAAGAATGAAAAAATAAGCAGGTTTTGTCTTTTATTCTTAAGGCTATAATTTAACTCTAGCGTATATAGCAAAACAACCTTCGACGGTGTAAAATAATAAGGTAGGTATTGATATACAAATAGGATATGATGAAGTTGTAGTGGTGTGTTAGTTGTATTAGTAATCAAACAGTAATCAGTTACTTTTACTGTTACATGGACATTTTTCGCTTATTTACTCATTCCTCCCTTATTTACTTATTCCCTAATTGCGCAACCAACAGTGTAAAACTGGGTTCGAATCATCAACCCAAACCTACTTAGCTACCTCCAAGGTGTATGTATTTCTGTTACATATGTTAGTTAATCTCAGCATCCGAATTGGTTCTGTGAAGATAACAGTCGCCGCTGCACACAATTGCTTTTATCTTTTGTTATCAACTAACTCAGTTATGTACGGTCTCATCATTTAAACCTATTTAGGGTATTTTGTTTGTTTTGCTTTTATAAAAATGTCTGTTAAACATTAAACTATTTATATCACACAAACAGAGATGTAGAATAACTATTCCATATAGGTACAGGTACAAGAGAAGTGTAAAAATCGAAGTATTTTATGTAACTGCCTCCTATGTAAGAAGTTAACTGAGAAGTTTTTAGAAGCCCTAACTTTACTTATATAGCTATATGTAGTGCATAAAATGATTTCATGTGAAGACCATGATGCACCTTCTACCTTATACATTATTGTTCACGTGTCATACTGTATGGAAAGATGGTTCGTAATTAGTCATTTTACGCATATAATATTATGTATACTGTATACTTACACTATGTATAAGTATAATACTTACAATGTTCATCGCATTATGCACGTACCGATATAATGGGTTACTTACACGATTGTTGATACCGCTGCGCTACTCTATATGTATCTGTACTATTAGTATAATTTGGCTCTGATAATCCATTTCATCTTATGTGTGGTCTCAATTTCTCAACTATGAATGACTATATACACCACAATAAAAATATTAAAAAAGTCATTCATTTGAATTCATTGAGGTATTATATACTGTATTAGTATTTGGTGCATGGTAAATAAATGGAATATTGCACTGGAAGTACATACGAAATAGAGGCCGGATTGGGTTGGCTTTTTCCAACCCAACCCAATTTCGACCCATTAAGAGCCCGACCCAACCCAACCCAAAACCCAGAGCTAGAATTGTATGGCCAACCCAACCCAACCCAAT